>VZQC01009277.1:601035-637973 GCA_009823505.1 Rhizomys pruinosus | reverse complement strand
TTTTTTTGTCTTTTTGAGACAGGGTCTACCTGTAGCCCCAGCTGTCCTGGAACTCACTCTGTAGACCAGGCTGGCCTTGAATTCACAAAGATCCGCCTGCCTCTGCCTCCCAAGTGCTAGGATTAAAGGTGTGCACCACCACGTCTGGCCGAAACTGCTTCTTATGGTTAATCTTTATCTTTAACTTGATTTGGTTGAGCGACACCAAGATTTTAACAGCACACACAAAGGGTATCCTTGAGCGTTTCAAGAGAAGATTGGCACATAGGACAGCAATTTATGGAGAACACCCTGCCCTGAGTGTGGGCAGCACAACCCGGGCTTGGATGGAGTGAGTAGAAAGGAGAGGAAGCCAGGCAGAGCGTGAAAGCCCACCCATCCTGAGTGGGTGTGTGTTGCTGCTGCCATACATGGGGTGGGGTCTCAGATCCCAGTTTCGTCAGCCTTCCAGCTTGGGCTCACACCGGGGACTGTCTGGGGAGCTTCAAGGCTTTTGATCTTAAGCTGGGACTGCATCGTTGGTTTCTCTTTTTCTGAGACGTCCATCTTCTTGGCTGTACTGAGTAAACCATTCATGTCTCTGGCTCTAGAATATGCAGATGCCACTGTGGGGTCATCTAGACTCCTGCTGTGTAAGCCAGTCTAGAAAATCTTCTTTTCAAAAAACTATTTATTTATTTAATGTATAAGTGTTTGCCTGCATGTATATAAATGCACCTGTGTCATGCAATGACCACAGAGGACAGAAGAGAACACCGCATCCCCTGGAGCTGGAGTTATGAGCAGTTGTTAGCCACTATTTTGGTGCTGGGAATCCAACCTGGGTCTCCTTCTGCAAGAACTGCCAGGGCTCTCAACTGCTGAGCCATCTCTCTAGCCCATAGTAAATCCTCTTTTATAGCTATGATTTATATATGTATACTAATATATATTGTGTATACTATGTATTATTTCTACTGGTTCTGTCCTAGAGAATCCTTGTCACCTTTTCTAGTAGCACACACAATGTATTAGGCTTGACTTTCTTTCTTTCTCTTCTTTGTTTCTTTCTTTTCTTCCTTCCCTTTAAAAACATTTGAGGAGGAGCCTTGAGGGTCCACCCCCTGCACCAGTGGCCACATTGGCCTTGTGCCAGTGGTGGTGGGAGCTGTGATTTGGACCAGCCCACCTTTCTCTGGGCCTGAGGACCCGCCTGCAGGTTCCACCAGGAGGCAGCCGTGAACGCTCCACGGTGCTGAGCTCCCTGTACACTTCTCTTGCCAGGAGCAGGGGCTGGGCTTGTGGGCAGCTGCTGAGCCACACACCTGTGGAGGGCTGGCCATCATCACCAGACAACCAACCCCAAGGAGGTGGTGGGCTGATCTCTGGGTGCAGGCAAGAGAATACTTGGCAAATAAAGAAAATGGCTGGAGAGTCCAGGTGGTGGGAATGGTGGCTCACCAGCAAAATTTAAGATGCTATCTCTCATCACTGGCCAGAGAGGAAGATGCGAAGGGCGCAGATGCCACAAAAAGCCAACTGTAACCTTGGTCAGGAAAATAAATAAATAAATAATAAAATCATGTGATCTACCTGCCTCATTGAGCAAAACGGAAAGGTGATTTCTTCCAATATTGATGTCCCTCTATTGAGAAATTCAAGCCAACGAATAACTGTTGCCTCCATTTGCTACCCAGAAACCAAAATGCTCTATCTTAACCATAAGAATAGTCATGTGGATAGAGCAATAGAGATGGGAAAATAGTAGAAACCAGTGAAATTGAAATTATGACCACCTCCCTCCCACGAGCCTGGATCTGTGATAGCTCTCCGTGAACCTGAAGCTGTGGTCCCCTCCCATGGACCTGGAGCTATGGTCCCGTCTTGTGAACCTGGAGCTGTGATTATCTCTCATAAGCTTGGAGCTATGGTAGTCTCCTAGGAACCTGGAGCTGTGAGCCCCCTCCTGTGAGCTGGAGCTGTGGTCCCCTCCTGTGAGCTGGAGCTGTGGTCTCCTCCTGTGAGCTGGAGCTGTGGTCCCTTCACTTGAGCCTGGAGCTATGGTCCCATCTTGTGAACCTGGAGCTGTGATTATCTCTCATAAGCTTGGAGCTATGGTTGTCTCCTAGGAACCTGGAGCTGTGGTCTCCTCCTGTGAGTTGGAGCTATGGTCCCCTCCTGTGAGCTGGAGCTGTGGTCCCCTCCTGTGAGCTGGAGCCATGAGCCCCCTCCTGTGAGCTGGAGCCGTGGTCCCCTCCTGTGAGCTGGAGCCGTGGTCCCCTCCTGTGAGCTGGAGCCGTGGTCCCCTCCTGTGAGCTGGAGCCGTGGTCCCCTCCTGTGAGCTGGAGCCGTGGTCCCCTCCTGTGAGCTGGAGCCGTGGTCCCCTCCTGTGAGCTGGAGCCGTGATCCCCTCCTGTGAGCCTGGAGCTGTGGTCCCTTCCTGTGAGCCTGGAGCTGTGAGCCCCCTCCTGTGAGCTGGAGCTGTGGTCCCCTCACTTGAGCCTGGAGCTGTGGTCTTTTACCTTGAATCACAGCTCCACATTCCTCTGGTAGTGGGCTGATGGGGGAGCCGAGTGGAGGATGGAGAACTTCCTGATTTGGGCAGCAGTTCCAGCCTTCTCCAAGTGGATGCATTCCCCACGTCCCCGTTCCTAGAGAGGTCCCAGGTTGTGATAGCAATGGCTTTGCTTCTGTGTTGGGCTTATGCTGGGGACAGGGGAGGTCTCTGTTATTTGCAGATTCTCGTCTTGTCTTGGAAGGATTGACTTTCTAGAATGCACTTCCCACCTCCCCCTGAGGGCTACTGTGGTTTTGACTCCTCACCTGATCCTGGGTATCCAGGCCTTGGTGTTGTAGTTTGGTTCCCAGGAACCAAGAGGTTTTCATTATTTTCTTTTAGTCTTCTATAGGCCCCACGTGCCTTTACTGGTGCCCTACGGAAAATCATGGGGAACCTCAAATCATGGGCTGGCTCAAAGGCACGTGACTGGCACTTTTTCCTAACCAGTTAAAGGAAGCCACATTTCAGAGCACAAAGGACAGGGACCAACCCATGGTCAGACCCTTGCTAGAGACTCTTTGGATATCACTCAGGCTTCCAGACGGAATTTAACTTGAGTGCTTTTCTGTGGTCTTCCTCTTTCCCAATGTTAGAAATGCAAGCTGTTTATCCTATGTAGTCAGTAAAATGAGAGAAAAGATTATGTTTGCCAGTGATTACTAAAACAGAAAAGAGCAGTGTCCAGTGTGTGGTGGTTGCTCTGGAAATTCTCCTTGAATGGATGTGTGAACTCACACAGAGAAGAACTTGAAGGTGAGGACTACTGGTTGTTAAGAGGATTAAAGGTGATTTTTGTGCTTTACTCTCTAGAGTTTTGTATTTTGGTAATAATATAATTATAATAATAGGTAATTATGGAATTAGAGTCCAAATTAAAGGGTCATTTTCATATAAGACACATCCAATTGGAGGGTCGGCAGTTCTGGCTCACCTATGGGAGCCTTTGTTGGGCAGGGGGTGCATTTTTACATCTTTATAGGCCATCTATTTTCATATCTGCTCTTTCTTGTTGAAAGAACTAAACCTCTCTGTGATCCACATCATACCCAATCCCCCCTTGCTCCATGAATTAATTAGTTCCCATCTAAAGTCCCCATCTCTTGAGACTCCAGAGAGACCAGGCCTTGCGATCGCTAAGACACAAGGCTTTGGGCTAAATCATCTGAATGCCTTAACATGGACTGTTAACTCTGAATTCGCTTTTACATGATGTATATTTTTTTCAGAAAGTATTTTCTCCTTATTTTAAGTACCACATTGAAGACTAGATAAGCTGGCTGTAAACAGGTCTTTTGCTGTGGACTCACACAGTCCGGGAGACCGATTGTTGTCCAACCAGGAACAGCTTAGATTGCAGAAGCTCTCTCAGGCCACGCTGCCCTTCCATGAGAAGTTGATCCTAAATTATTTACCCATTATTCTTTAATCTCATAATCCTCCAGGCTAAAGCCTGTCTGCCAAGGAAGCTGTGTTCATTTTGGGATAAGACAGAAGAACTGGTTCCTGTGCTATCAGGTGACAAGATTCAGGGACTAGATAGGATCTCCAGAACCCTATCACCAGCTCCACGGTAGGGAAGGTACGGTTGCTATGGAGACAGCAAAAGTTTAATTTTAAAAGAATGCTGCCCTGTCCTTAGCTACTCATAAACTCCCTTCCTCACAGAGTCACTTGGAGCTCTTGCCATTTCGATTAAAAAGCAGGCCTGAGAATTCGTAACTCCTGGAACCCATCCCACACCAGGGAACTCCTTCCTGAGCAATGGCCATAGAAAACTGGGTTTCATTTCCGATTCTGATACTATCTTTTGGGTGACTCTTGCTCCAGTCACTTCGCTTCTTGTGGCCTCAGTAGCCCTGTCAGAAAATCCTTATCTCACACGGCTGTTGTACAAATGGAGGAGAGAGGGAGGTGCGAGGCTCCATCTACGGACGTCACTGGATCATTTTAACTTCCTTTCTTCTGCCCCAAAATGTCAGCTCTGTTTCTGTTACATAATAATATTTACAATCAGGAGGTTACAGAGTCAGCAACCTGGGCTCCGTCCACTCCCCTGACCACCTTAGGCAGGTGAGCTCCAGCAGAGTCTGCCATTCACAAAGTGCTGAATCACATTCCTTAAGGATTTCTTGCAGGACACCTTGGAAGGGAAGGACTATCGCCCTGAGTAACTGTGACCACACCCTGGCACTTTCCAGTTGGTGACAGTGGTTGCATTTTGTTGTTGGGCTGTTTGTTTTAAAACATCCACATCCTGTTACACAGCTGGAGCATAAAATCAGGCTTTAGTTGTGGGATTTTTGTTTACTTTACGCACTAGCTGGGGTGGTCAGGAGTTTAACTGAGGCCAATGCCTTGGAATCTGTAAAGAGAATTCTAGCAGTTTCTGGCTACTAAATCTGCTGTAAAAAAAAAAAATTTTAAATCATTGACCCACACAGTCTGGTTGCTTTTGGGATAAATTTATTTTTTGTTCTGCTTTCAAAATAATAACAAACTTCTAAAAGTTTATATGTTTTCATTTTGCACAGGCAGTTTTGACAATGGGAGTATTTTGGTAGAAAACAATAATTAAATAAACATAACAGCTCTCACAGCTGCAGGTCATTGACTTAGCCGCTCCTGAGTAAGAGAAAGAAGGAAAAACAAAAAAGGAGTTTCTGAAAAAACCCTTCCAAAAGTTACTAACGCCTTATATATGGTTTGTATGATACACACAGGTTTGCGTGATACACACAGTACTTGTTTGTGAAATCAAAAGGGGAAAGTGCTGAACAGAAGAGAACGTGACCCTTAGCTGCCATGATGTGGGTCGCTACTACTCAGGTGTTTTCTGGCAGTCTTTTCTTACAGATTTCCTCCCTGTCTTTCATAGAGCTAATGATAAGGTGCATATGCTTCTGTACTTGGCCTTCACATAACAGATAACAGCATTTACTGAAGGCTTGCTGGATGCCAGATACTGTCGGCCTGGCTCAGTCTCTTTAAATCTGCCTGACAGCCTCACCTGGCCACTATCAGCTGCATGAATATAAGTCTCTGTCTCTGTTTCACATGAAAACAGATGGGTGAATTTTCAGCCAGTGTGGTCATTTGAATGAGAATGTGCCCCCTAGGTTCCAAGTATTTGGACATTTTGTCCCCAGCTGGTGATGCAGTTTGGGGAGGTTTTAGAAGGTGTGGCCATGCTGGAGGAAGCTAGTCACTGGGGACGGGCTTAGAGAGTTCAAAAAGCATTGCCCGTCTCAAGTCACACTCTGCTTCCTGTGACTGCTTGAAGATCTGAACCTGGGCTTTCTGCTCCAGCACCTCCTCCCTCCTTGCCATGATGGATTCCAATTCCCTGGAACTGTCAATCATAAGCTCAAATAAACCCTTCCTTTCATAAGTTCCCTTGGTCCTGGTGATTCTATCACAGTAACAGAAAGGTGACTCATACAGTCAGTTTGAAGGGTGTGTGAGGGTGGCCCCCCTTCAAATAAAGTTTATGACATATCAAAATTCCTCCGTGGGAAGGCTGGAGTGGAGGGGAGCAAGTTTAACATGCAGGGGCGGTGCTGTGCCCTCTCATTCTGAAGATCCCACTGAGATCAGATATTTATGCTTTTTAAATTTGCTCTAAGAAACCATGGAGATGAGTATACCAGTCACCACCCAATAAAGAAAAATCTTTCACAACTCTACTATAGAGTTCCACAACTGGTTCCACACAGAGAATAAGTATCTGTGAGATGCCCAACCCTAGGTGATATAGTAACATGGAACCTGTACACCTAAGGCTCACAGAACATAGTGGAACAAGTAGTATGGAGAATACTAATCCATCTCTCAACTCTCATGCTTCCTCATGCAACAGAGGACGATGAATACAGAAGGCCGCAACTGGCCAAAGTGTAATAAAAGAATAAAAGGCTGAGGAGTGTGTATCCCTGCACAGGACTCCTAAATTAAACTTCATGCACCCAGCAAGGGACCATTGCACCATTGCACCATCTCAGGAGAGGGGGCGGAAAGATTCTAAGAGCCAGGGAAGGAGGTGCATGATCATACGGAACTTGCTCATATGAACTTACAGCAATGGAGACAGCACGAACAAGACCCATGCAAACTCAGTCAGATAAAACCCATGCTTGTGCATACAAGCTTCTCTGATTGGACTATGGGACCGTTGGGTTGTTCAAAATTGGGACATAGACACTTGCTAATTGGTTTTACATGAATGTTACTTACATTCATTGCTTATGTTTGACAATTGGTTCACTTCATGCTTGGGTTTTTTGGATATTAATTGGCCTTAGGGTGAAAATAAAGTTTCAGGTCTGACCTGCCCCCCACTGGCTGGCACTCAAAACAGACTTGAGCAGCTGGCTATTCAAAACTCAGGTTCCTTTGTGTTGTTAGCCTCGCCCATGGGCTCCCCTGTCTCTCAGAAAAAAAAAAATTAAAGGGCGATGTATTAGTCACTTTTCTGTTGCTGTGATAAAGCACCATGACCAAGGAACTTATAAAAGGAAGAGTTTATTTGAGCTTACAATTGACGATTGTAGGGAATCAGAGTCCATTGTGGCTGGAGGCATGGCGGCTGGATCTGGAGCAGGAAGCCGAGGGTCACATCTTGCAAAGAGCACAGGAAGCAGAGAGAGAGCAACTGTAGACCACGAGGCTTGTTAAATCTCACTAAGCCTGCCCCCAGTGACACACTTCCTCCAGCACGGCCACACACCCCAAGACCTCCAAAAACAGTGCCACCAACTGGAGACCAACGTCTGAATACCTATAGCCTATGGGGGACATTCATTCAAACCACTACATTCCACTCCCTGGCCCCCATAGGCTCCTGACCATATAAAATGCAAAATGCATTTAGTCTAACCTTAAAAGTCCCCATAGTCTTTACCAGTTTCAAAGTCATTCAAAAGTCTACGGTCCAAGTCTCTTCTGAGACTCAGGCCAATCTCTTAACTGTAAACTCCTGTAAAATCAAAAGACAAATTACATACTCCCAATATACAGTGGAACCGAATACACATTCCCATTCCAAAAGGGAGGAATAGAGGCATAGTGAGGGAATACCAGACCAAAACAAGACCGAAAACCTGCAGGGCAAACCCAAGTCCAGTAGCTCCACATGCAACTTCTGGAACTTGATTTCCAAAGGGCTTAGATGGCTCAGCAATTCCAGCTTTGCTTGCAACATACATCTCTTTCTTAGTCTGGTACCACTCCCTGTATGCAGCTCTCCTTGGCAAATATCTCACAGGTCTGGCATCTCGAATGTCTTCTTGGGGTCTCTGCTGCCAACCAGACTTCACATTCACAGCTTCATGCAATGGCCTATCAGGGCCTACTTTATGCAGGGACACCCCTGCTGCACTCTGCCTGACCTTGGCAGCTCTCTGAAACCGTGGAGGAAGAACTGATGACCCCTTCACTCTTGCAAACTTCATGCCTCTAAAGCCAGCACCATGTGAATGAAATTGCCGAATCTGGCTGCAAGTTCAGGATGGACTCTGGCCTATTTCAACCACATTTGCAACTTTTCTCTGCCCTGGACTTGTTGGAGGATTAGCTGGGTGTGGTCTTGCCCTGAAGGTACTGATTCTTTTGTTTACTTGTAAATCTCCAGGCCTCTCCTTACTCACTTTAGTCTCCTTATGAAAGGGAGCCTCTCCTTCACATGCCTTGGCCCCACCTTTAATCTTCCTAGTGCAGTTATCAGATCCAAACTGTACATTCTGCATTTCTTTCTGCCCCATCTGCTCTTCTTCACTGTAGATCTGCACAATATTCACTATTAAAAGCCACACCACCATTTCTACATTAGGCTGTCTTGAAATATCCTCCACCAAAGACATCAGTCCATTGCTTTTCAATTTAACATCAGGCAAGCATTTGGGCTGTGGGCAAACTGCTGCCAGACTCTTTATCAAAATATCCCAGTTTCGGGGCTGGAGAGATGGCCTAGAGGTTAAGAGCACCGACCGCTCTTACAGAGGACCCGGTTCGATCCCCAGCACCCACATGACAGCCAAGAACCATCTGAAGCTCCAATTCCAGGAGAACTCCAGTTCCAGGGGAATCCGAGACCCTCTTCTGACCTCCGAAGCATTGCACGACATGGGTGCACAGACCTGCATGCAGACAGTACATTCATACACATACAGAAATTAAAATATATATATATATATATATATATATCCCAGTTGCTGCCTAAGTCTTTATTTTCCCCTGGAACCACATCTTTTGCAGCCATGCTTTCTTCCAGGCCTCAAGCTCTGCTTACAGTAGTCAACAGCTTTTCTAGCCCAAAGTTCCAAAGTCTTCCACGTTTCTCCAAACATCCACATGGTCAGGTTCTTCATAGCCAACAGCCCACTCTCTGGTACCAAATTACTGTATTAGTCACTTTTCTGTTGCTGTGATAAAGCACCATGACCAAGGAACTTATAAAAGGAAGAGTTTATTTGAGCTTACGATTGATGGTTGTAGGGAATCAGAGTCCATTGTGACGGGAGGCATGATGGCTGGATCTGGAGCAGGAAGCCGAGGGTCACATCTAGAAAAGAGCACAGGAAGCAGAGAGAGAGCAACTGTAGACCACGAGGCTTGTTAAAACTCACTAAGCCTGCCCCCAGTGATACACTTTCTCCAGCATGGCCACACACCCCAAGACTTCCAAAAACAGCGCCACCAACTGGAGACCAACGTCTGAATACCTATAGCCTATGGGGGACACTCATTCAAACCACCACAGGCAAGATGTGGGAAAATTTAGTTAAGATGGGTAGCATTCTAAACCAATGGGACCTCCTTGACCACACCCATGGGGTGGGATGTAGTGATGAAAAGGTTTAGGATTTGGCCCTGGGAGTCGAGTCATGCTGTATATATAACCAGACATTTTGGAATAAAATGCTCTTTCTGTATTTGGACCTAAAAAAACAAAAAACAAACAAACAAACAAACAAACAAAAAAAACCCAGCAGAGAACTGGGGAAATGGGCAGGGACTTAGTTGAGGGACTGTTGTCAGCTGATCACTGTTGGGTGAGGGAGAGTTGATCTTCTTTAATGGAGTGACACTAGCCAGGCTAAACAGGCTTCAGTGGATGAAGTCACACAGAGAGACAGCTGGGTACACAAACTTGACGCAATAGGCTTTAACATATAAGACAAAATGCTTGAAATCATATGGACAGATGCATCCTATGGAAGGGTATAGATAGGGGAAATCCAAATATCATTAAAATGTACTGTATGAAATCCAAAAAATTCAATTAAAAAATACATTGGGGGGCTGGAGAGATGGCTCAGTGGTTAAGAGAACTGGTTGAGCTGGGTGTGGTTGCTCATGCCTTTAATCCCAGCATTCAGGAGGCAGAGGCAGGCAGATCTCTGTGAGTTCAAGGCCAGCCTGGTCTACAGAGAGAGCTCTAGGCCAGCTGGGATTAAAGGGAGACCCTATCTCAAAAATACAAAAAAAAAAAATACATTGGAAAAAAAGCCAGGCATGGTGGCACACACCTTTAATCCCAGCACTTGGAGGCAGAGGCAGAGGCAGGTGGATCTCTGTGAGTTCAAGGCCAGCCTAGTCTACATAGTGAGTTCCAGGACAGCTGGAGCTACAGGGAGACCCTGTCTCAAAAAGACCAAAATAAAATAAAATAAAATAAAACATTGGAAAAAGTTTGCTGTAATTCTGTGGATGAAGGAGTTCCATGGATTTGTTGTATTAAAAAAATAATAACCATCATTTGGGACTAGAGAGATGTCTTAGTAGTTAAGAAGATTGGCTGCTCTTATAGAAGACCCAGGTTGGGTTCTCAACATCCACGTGGCCCCTCACAACAACCTGTAACTCTAGTTCCAGGGGATCTCATGCCCTCTTCTGACCTCTGTGGGCATTGTACACATGTGGTATACTTACATACATGTTTGCAAAACATTCATAGACATAAAATAAAAATAAATGAATACATAGAATAGCCATCATTTTTCCTCTAATGGGTACACATAATCATATAGGATAGACAGAATGTTAGGCCCTTAACTTGAAGGCACTACTTCAATGCTAGGAAGAGCTCTTTAGAGGCTTTTAGGTCACTAGAAGCTTGCTCATGTGAACTTGTGACATTGGTGGAGTTGAGCACAAGACCCATTCAGAATCAATCAGACAAGGGCCCATGGTGGAGCGAGGGAAATGGGTTGCAGGCCCATCCTAGCCTGAGAATCGTTGGAGACTGATTACTGCTGGGTGAGGAAATGTAGACCTTCCTTAAGATCCCTAGATGGCTGAATAGAACTCAGTGGATGAAATTTCACCAAAGGGCATCTGGATGCAAATGCCTGACCAGATGGACCTTAACATGTATGACAGAATGCATGCCTGACCAGATGGACCTTAACATGTATGACAGAATACATGCCTGACCAGATGGACCTTAACATGTATGACAGAATACATGCCTGACCAGATGGACCTTAACATGTATGACAGAATACATGCTTGACCAGATGGAACTTAACATGTATGACAGAATACATGCCTGACCAGATGGAACTTAACATGTATGACAGAATGCATGCCTGACCAGATGGAACTTAACATGTGTGACAGAATGCATGCCTGACAAGATGGAACTTAACATGTGTGACAGAATGCATGCGGTCTGATGGGAGGATAGGGGACCATGGTTGGGGAGGGAGTCTAGATTTGATTAAGAACTGTTATATGGGGGCTGGAGAGATAGCCTAGTGGTTAAGAGTGCTGACCGCTCTTACAGAGGACCCGGGTTCAATCCCCAGCACCCACATGGCGGCTGAGAACCGTCTGAAACTCCAATTCCAGGAGAACTCCAGTTTGAGGGGAGTTCGACACCCTCTTCTGATCTCCGCAGTATTGCACGACACAGGTGCACAAACTTGCACGCAGACAGTACATTCATACACATAAAGAAATAAATAAAATTTTTAAAAAATTTAAATAAAAAAAGAACTGTTATATGAAATGTACAAAATCTCAGTAAAATATTTTTAAAATGATAGTGAGGATGGGAAAGATGCTTGAGACCCAAAGTAGAGAGGCACGAAGAGAGTTCTTGGGACAGTCTGTTGGGAGAGGTGCACTTTTCGAGGGCTACCTGGCCAGAAGTTCAGTCTACAGATGTTGAAACACCCAAGAAGTAAGTCAGGTGTTCATCTTTTCCAGCAACAGAGTACAAAGAGCACATCTCTTCTACAAAGGGGAGAGACTGGTCACTGGCTTCAGCTGCCAGGGACGTGCAAATCCAGCAGAGGTTTCAAATAAAAGGCTTAACCAGCAGTCCCCTGGGAAGACACTCCATGCTATATAACAAAGCAACCGTTTCTCACAGGCTAAGTCTATCACTCCTGAAGTGAGGCATGAGATGTGCTTATGCTCCAAAGAGCAGGACAACAGTTCTGTATACAATGGCTTTTTCTTTTTTTAAAAAAAATTTTATTTATTATTTTATGTGTATGAATGTACTGTCTGCATGTAGATTTGTGCACCCGTGTCATGCAATGCTGTGGAGGTCAGAAGAGGGTGTCAGATTCCCCTGGAACTGGCGATAAAGACAGTTCTTAGCCACCATGTGGTGCTGGGAATTGAACCCGGGTCCTCTGCAAGAGCAGTCAGTACTCTTAATTGCTGAGCCATCTCTCTAGCCCCTACAATGACTTTTTCTAGGACAAAGTTAAAGATTATCAGAGGTATGCTTAGGTTATCACAATTCTAAACATTCACTTTTAAATAGTTTCTATTAAACATAGTGATTCCTTGAGCAGTGATAGTTTAACATTATAAGAGCTATACTTGGGGCTGGAGAGATGGCCTAGCAGTTAAGAGTGCCGACCGCTCTTACAGAGGACCCGGGTTCGATCCCTAGCACCCACATGGCGGCCGAGAACCATCTAAAACTCCAATTCCAGGAGAACTCCAGTTCCAGGGGAATCCGAGACCCTCTTCTGACCTCCGCGGCATTGCACGACACGGGTGCACAGACTTGCATGCAGACAGTACATTCATACACATACAGTTAAAAATTAAAAAAAAAAAGAGCTATACTTACTGAGTTCAGACACTCAGTAGTAATTAGGGATGTGGTAGCCATTGTGTTTAGCACAGTGCATAGTATATTTCTAATAACCCTTACAGCATTCCCATGAGGCCTTGCCTTATCATCCCATCTCCTCAATCTGAGCACACCCATTCCACCAAGATACCCTGAGTTTTCATTCTCTTGCTTTTAAAGATGAAGACACCTAGGCTCTAAAAAATTAACTTTTCTAAGTTCCTTAAATAAAAAGTGACAAAGTGAGAACTTGAGCTAGGTCTTGATCAGCCCTACGTGCCTCCAGTTTTCCATTTGCTAAATACTGCTGGAATATCTGGTGTGATGGCCACCATGGACAGATACATGTCTTCTTGGGAGCTGGCAGGCATGGGGTAGGGCGCAGACAGTTATATGTGTAAAGGATAGCAATGGTGTCTTCCTAGTGGAAGGGAAGTCTTTGTTTGCTAGGATGTCTTGATAAGCTACTGGGATGCACTGACACCCCATGAGTTGGTGGAAGGATGAGCAAGTGAATCCATTAAGCTGCTCCTCGGAAAGTGAGACTGACAGATAAGGAAAAGAAAGAGAAAAAATGGGAGGGAGGGAGGGAGGAGGAAGGATGAGGAGAAGGAACAAGAAGGGAAGAGGAAAGGAATAGTACAGAGACAGGATGAGGAAAAGCAGTAAGAGGGAGTGAGGTTGGTGGTGTGAGGGACTGAACGGCCCCATGTCCAGGATGGCAAGGAGAACAAAGCTATTTTAAGAACAGGCAGGTCACCCAGGATTTCCGTAAAGTCTTATGTATCATAGTAGGTTTCCAGACGACACTTTTATACTAGAACTTTAGGAGGATCTCAGGACCACAGCTAGTATATGCTGTACACTTGTGAACGAATGTAGAAATTGATCAAGGACAGGCTGAACTATTAGGACCCTCTTGATAGGATCTTATCTTGGTGACCTTGAGCACTGAACACTCTACACACCCCTGTACAACAATCTTGACCACATCTAGGTTGGTGGTGTGCAAATGAGAGGCAGAAGGCACAGAAGCAAGAGCTGTAGGTAGGGGACCAAGAAAATACAGAGCTCTGGGAACTCACAAAAGCTTCAGGAACAGCTTTCAAATTCCAAAGGCTACCAGTGGACTCAGTGGATCTTATTAAGCTATGTGAGACGAACATGTAGGTTGTCTGTACCGACACACAACCGATCGATCAACCTATCAGAGTGTGCTCATGTCAGAAGGTTTGAAGTATGGTGGAGTCTAACAACTCATCTTCCTTGGGAGAGTCAGGGAGACTTCCTGGAGGAGGCAGAAGTTAACACGACATCTGAAGGCTAAGCTTGTGGGGAACAAGGGTGAGGAGGAGGCATTTTATAGGAAAGGCATAGAGAATTTGGGGGGACGGGGAGATGTTCAATTTGTTTGTAGCAGGACTTGAAGAGTGATGTGGCTTAGGAGGGAAGAAGACCACTGCAGAACTTGAAAGGGTCAAAGTGCAAGTCTTTGACCACTAAGAAATGACTGTGGTCATTAGTGCTTTCTTTGGAATGAAGGAGGAGAATGGAGTGGAGAGGAATGCTTGCTGTGTGCAGAGGCAGACCCATCCCCATGACTGAGGCAGTAGCCATGGCATGGAGAAGAGCTTGGGAACTGAGCAAATACCAGTTAATTCAGGTTGCCAGGACTTGGCTAATCATGGCTATGAAGGACATTGTTGCCTTTTCCGTCCTCGCAGCAAACTACGCACTGATGTGTTTATACAGCCATGTGGTCCATGTGCCACTCCGTGACCAGGAGGAGAAGTAGTTTTTGAGCCCTTGGCTGTGTATGGTTCAGTCTGCCCCAGCCCAGCCAAAGGAAGGGGAGCATGAACGGCAAGAGAGTGAGGCCCACGTTGGCTGCTACCCTAAATGTTCCTGGGTAGAGCATCTGCAGCTCACTAGGATGAGCATTTGCCTTTCCATATGGTGGGTGAGGAGCAAGAAGCAGCCCTCCCCTGCACCTGTGCTTCTACAGGCAATAGGCCAGTGAGTGCCACGTCTGAACCCCCACCCCCAAAGGCTGAGTGAACGTTGGGTCAGTGAGGCAGGTAGAGAAGGGAGGAACACTTAAGATCTGATGAGGCGAATACAGTTAGAGCGATGGGCGATAGTGCTCCCATTTTACAAATGCTAGCATTGCAGATGAGAGATGTTAAACAATTTGCTCAAGGTTTTCCAGGCAGTAAGAGTTAGTGCCCATTGCAACAGGTGACTCAGGTAGAGCATCCTTGGTGCGGACATTGTTTTCAGCATTTTATTTGAATTATGGCATCTGTTGTAGTTTACTTCCTGTTGCTGTGATAAATCACTGACCAAAAATATCTCTGGGAGGACAGGGTTTATTTCATCTTAAACTTTACAGTCCATCACAGAGGAAGGGCAGGAGAGGAAACAGGGAAGGAATCTGGAGGCAGGAACTGAAACAGACAGGGGAGGAATGCTGCTGTTTACTGACTTGCTGTCCCTGGCATGCTTGGCTATCTTCCTTTTACAGTCCTGGCCCACCTGCCCAAGGATGGCACCGTCCACAGTTGGCTAGGCCATATTACATCAATTAGCAATGAAGAAAATGCTCCACAGATACGCATTTGAGGCTCCCCCTTCGCAAGTGTCTCTACTTTCTATCAAATCAACAAAACTAACTGGCATAGCAGCCCCGTGAGGTAGGCACTTGCATAATTCCATTTGATTGGTGGGGAAACTGAGATTCAGAGAGGCTAAGTAACCTGTCAAAGGTCACAGAGCACCCATGACAGAGCCAGAAGTCCAGACAGTGCGGAGCCAGAGCATGGCCGTGACCACAATGCTCTTTGACTTCTTCATCAGCCAAGTCTTCTGCTTCCAAGACACTGGAACACTTGGCTCTTGGCACAAAAATGTCAAATATCATTCTAGTAATCTCATATGTAAGGGATTTCAAAGGTACCTCTGGGGAGCCTATGATCTCAGCTACACCATAGGAAATGAATTGCAGGAATTTTGTGTCTTAAATTCAGATCACAAACAGTATTAACAGTGAGGTAGAAGTCCTCGTAAAATTTCATCTAATTAAATGAACATCTGTTTCCTGGAGTTTGACTGCATTCTCATTGAAGGATGGGTAGGCTCACTGAGAAAATTTAAGTCTACTTTCTCATGAAACTTTGTTAGTCGTAAAAGCTATAGAGATGAAGTAAATGGATAAACAGTCTGGATTTTACTACCTCTAAAAAAAGAAGTCAGATACATTGGCTTTATCTGCTCAACTCTAGAGCCACTGCCTGTCCACCTCTCTCCCCAGCCTACTGCTAACAAGGCAGCAAGAAGATGGTATTTAGTGGACAGAAGGTTTTGGTCAGGGAAGCGGGCATGGTCTGGGATCCTGGGAGATGCCATTTCCCTTCACTAACTTTGGGTTGTGTGCCATGGCGAAATGGTTGCAAAATGTGCCTAGTTCTTTGAAATGTGGTTTGTCCAGAAACTCCATTGACAGATGGAGTCTTGTTCCCTGCCACTTGAATCTGGCTGTTTCGTGACTTACTTTAACACTAGAATGATACAGAAGAGATGGCGTATCAGTCGTAAACCTAAGGTCTTGACTCAAGACCTGACAGTTCTAAGACAGAGAATTTCAGAACACTACCACGGTAGCCTGGACATTAGAGTAACGATCAAGGAGACTTTGAGGAGTGGAGCGGAGCACTCCCAGGGAGGCGGTGCAAGATCAGTCATATCCAAGCAGATCTTCCAACTCTGAAAGACACATGACAAACTCTGGGGACATTATCTAAGCCCATCCTAGATCAGTGTGGCTAGATTCATGAGTAATGAAAAATATTTGTTTGTTAATATTTTTATTTTTATGTTATGTCCACATGTATTTTGCCTGCACGTATGTAAGTGCACCATGTACATGCAGTGCCCACAGAGGTAAAAAAAAAAAAAAGAGGCATCATGTCCCTGGAACTACAGTAATGGACAGTTGTTAGACATCATGCGAGTGCTGGGAACCAAACCCTGGTCCTCTGCTAGAGCAGCCAGTGCTCTTAACCACTGAGCCATCTCTCCAGACCTATATCTGTATTCTTTTTAAAAAACTTCTACATGTGCTTGATCTAATTTCCATTAATTCCCAACCTTGACTCTACTTCCTATTTAGAGAGGATAGAGCCAAGAATTTAGAATCAGGAAAGCCAGTTACTCAGGCATTGGCCACACAATAATTATGTACTCTTGGAAAAGTCACTGAACTTATTCAGTCTCAGTTTGTCTGTGTATGAAGTGGGGACGGTACTCTGGACTGACGATATTACTGCCAGGATGAACCGGTGTGCTTAGGCTGTACTAAGTGCTCAATATGTGTCAGCTGTGACCAGGGGCTGATTCTCTCCAGTTCTGAGCTTGAGGCCACTCTGAGCTCTTACTGGCATTCGCATCACAGGCTCTACTGCCAGCCGCATCATTCCCATGGAATCCCATTTCTCAGGTCCTGGATTCCATGCCCAGTCCCTGTGGGTACCTGGACTGACAGAACAAGAGGCCCAAGTGCATGCTCCCACCAGAACAGAACAGTGTTGCAAGTGGGTCAGTGGGTGACTGTGCTTCCCCAAGCCCCAGCCTACTGGCCACGGGAGATGAGGGATGGTTTTCCCATGATGCAATGGGGCCCTCCTCTTCAGAGCAATCCTGTTTCCTCCGGTTCCCATGTGTGATGCAGAGAACTGACCCTCTCACATTTCAGCACCCTCCCCCTGTACTTTTCCCTCTGCTTGTCTGGAGACCTGGAAACTCAGACAGCGGTGACTAACTTCCCCCAGGAATGGTGTAGTGAGGCCTGGGCTGTCCGCTTTGTGGGGAGCGTGTTGTCCAAGGCTGACATGAAGCTGGGCGTGAGCAAGTCTGGTGACTTCATTGCTTTTTGTCAGATCAGAGTTTCCTCACTCCGAAGGGAAAGGCGATTACAGGGCAGGCGTGTGGAGAGTACATGAGATCTATAAAATGAAACAAGGTTTCCAAAAACAACAAGCTGAATCCTAATAACTTACACTTGTGGAAGGCTCTGCTGTTCTGCAGGCACTGTCTCTGTGGACTCTGACTGCAGCCCTGGGAACAGTTCCTGGTCAGTCATCAGGCCAGGGGTGAGGTCACATAGTGACAGAGACTGGGCTCACGAACAGCTCTCTGGCCCCTGCCCTCAGCACTTTGTATTATGCTATCCTGGCTCGTACATTTCTACCATTATTAAGGCCCAAGATTTTTTTTAAGCTTTCTCACAGAAGCATCAGGGATGAACACTCCTCATTGCAAAAGTGCTGCTGGGTCTCATGTTTTATGTAAACAACTCATTCACACTATGAATCTGTGAATTTTCTTTCGTTATTTGCATCATATTTATAATAAGTGTATTCATATTTGTAATGTTTTAGCTTCTCCTAAAACCAGTGCTTCAGGAAGATATTTCTCCACTTCTGGCAGGGTCAGACAGCCTCAGTGCCCAGGCTCTGCCTAGAAGTTTTCAGGCAGCACAGGAGACGAGCAGGGAACACACATGCATCTCCTAAGTTCTCTATTTAAGCCCCTACATAGATAAAGATTTTGTTGTTGTTTTGGTATTTTGCCTTTAAAAAAGATTGATTTTAATTATGTTTATACAGGGAGGTGTATGTACATATGAGTGCAGAGACCATTTTGTGTGTGCGTGCATGTGTGTGTGTGTGTGTGTGTGTGTGTGTGCACTCCTACACTCCCCAATTCTTTCCTTCCACCATGTAGGCCCCAGGGATCGAATCAGGCTTGGCAGCAAGTTCCTTAACCTGCTGGGCCATCTCACCGGCCTCTTCCACAGCAGTCTCACAAGGCAGGTGCTATTATATATTCCCCTTTCACATAGAAGAACACTAAGGCATAGAGAGGGAAAGTTACTTGCTAGCTGGGATGTGAGCCCATGGGCTCCACACTTCGTGTGTGGGGTAGTGGTGGGGTGCTGGGAACTGAATCCGAGCTTCACACATCATGGGCACTTTCCAAATTGAGTCCCAGCCCTTGTCGCCACACTTTCTCCTACCATCCATGCTCACTGCCTGCACAGCACGATGCCCCTAAATCATAGTAACTGGGCTTTCTTTAATGTCAGACAGCATGCTGACTGATATCATTCAGTATGTCCTATGATCCTTATAATATTCCCAGACACAAAGTACTATTATTACTTCCAATTTTAAGTGACTTCCAGTTTTGAATGAGAATACCAAAGCTTGAATGTGTTAACTTGCCCAGGGTTATATGGCCAGCAAAGGACTCTGAAGCTAGGGTCTTAGTCATTCGGTTTTGTTGCTCCCTGTACATGGCATAAGCTATAAGAGCCCAGAATTGATGAAGCAGTTCTGCAGAGAGCCTCCTATGTGTTGAAGATACTAAATAACCACAGATACCATATCTAGGCATGTGTTACAGGATTTGAACTCTGGGGGAGAGATACCACAGAGAAAACAAAGGAAAGCTGCCTTTGAGGTCAGAGGGTCGAGGCTCCAGCCCATCCCTGACATCATATCCCTGCTTCTCCTTCCCAGGGTCCTTACTTGTAAAATGATGGACACAGAAAAAGTCATACACAGGGCTGCTGTTATTTCACATATAGGAGGGGTTTTGTTTGTTTTCTTTTACTTTAGCCCAGCTATTTTGTACAGGAGAAAGCTGGATCTTAATCACACAAACAAAAATTTTGTTCAAGCCCAAGCCCATAGCTAGTTGGTAACAGGGTTAGGAATCTAGAGTTTGAGAAGAACATTCACTACAAGAGAAGATAAAAAGCCAGCCTCCCATCTTCCACCCCAAATATCTACTGCTTTTCTGGGCTGGTTTCTGTACATTCCCATTGTGGACTTTTTCTCTTAACTTGGATACCTCAACCGAACTGCTGCTGCTTCTCCTGCATCTGTGGAATAAGAGGCTGGAAAGCTTTGGATCAGCAGATAAGGGAGATGCTATTCTCTTTCAACCACCTTCACCAGCTCCATCCCCCACTCATAGAAGGATTTTAAATGAACAGCTGAAGGTTGGCAATCTGCTCATCTCTAGAAGATATTGCTCCAAATGACGACATGAACAGAGAGAAAAAGAAGGCCTCACGGAGCTCCTGGGGATAGTGTTGGCTACTTTGGGGGTCAGCGTGGTGCTTTGGGAGACAGAATTACTGAAGAAATCCAGGAGTAGAATGAGTGCTTGGTGCAAGGCAAGTCCCAAGTTTCTAGCACACACATATACACATACAAACATGCATGCACACATGCACACACATATACAGACCAATGGAGATCAATGCAGAGACCCCATGGGTTAAAAACTAAACTTAAGGGGGCTGGAGTGTTGGGTCAGTGGTTAACACAGAGTACTGGCTCTATTCCCAGCCTGGGTTAGATTCCCACACATAGCAGCTAACAAGCACCCGTAATTCCAGTTTTATGGAAATCTGACATCCTCTTCTGATCTCCTCAGGTATTGCATGACACAGGCACACTTGCATGCATGCAGGTAATACACACATACATATAAAATAAAAATAACAAATATAATATGTTGAAAGTCAACTGAAGAGGCTGGGGAGATGGCTCAGTGGTAAAGCTCTCGCTGTGCAAGTTGTACAGACCAGAGTTTGGCCCTTCAGAGCCCATGTAAAAGCTGGATAGCTACAAGGGCTGCCTGCAATCCCGACACTGGGGCAGCAGAGATGGGGATTCCCCTGGAGCACGCTGACTAGTAGACTAGCTGGAATGGGCAGGCTCTGGTTCAGGGAGAGATCCTGACTCAGTGGACAGAGTGGAAAGCCAGCAAGGAAGAAACTTGATGTCAGTTTTGGGCTTCCATTCATATGCATGCACACATACATGGGCACTCCCCCTCATGCTCATGTGTGTAGATGCATACACACATGTATATCTGTATAACATACATGCACACATACAAAAATAAAAAATTCTATATATTTATTTTTATCTGAAATCACCTGTGCCATTATATTGTGAATCCCTTAACAGGCTCTAGAATTAACCCACCACTTACTTTCAGACTGTAATTGCAGTATATGGGTGGAGGGTATGTATTCATATTTTAGAGTAATATAAAATTAAAGGGAAAAAATGTGAACTCCTAAACATATTTTGGAATTAACATATTACCATGCATGTTTCCTCAGAATGACACCCGAGGTCGACCTCTACACACATGTTGTAAATGTACATGCACACACTTGTGCACTCACCCTTACAATGAAATCCCACAGCTAGGTTAAAAAGTCAGTGACCCCCATTGTATGGCAATGGACACTGGCCCCCACAAAAATGACTTTGGGGTTTCAGTTGTATAACCTCCATAGGAATCAATATTGCTATGGGTTGTCTAAAAGCAATTTCATGTTTATAGTATGCTTCATTTGATTCCCAATATACCTTTTTTATGTCAGACAGGGTCAAAGCAACTTTGCCTGTGTGCCTGTGTAAGAAAGGATATCACTGAACACCAGAAAGAATTGGTTGTTTTCTTCTTCTAAATATGTGTACTAATTTGTTTATGTTGTTCCTAAGCTTGAGTGATAGGATATCATTGAATACCAGAAAGAATTAGTTCTCTGTTTTCTTCTTTTAAATATGTGTACTAATTTGCTTATGTTGTTACTAAGCTTGAGTGATAGGATATCATTGAACACCAGAAAGAATTAGTTGTCTGTTTTCTGCTTCTAAATATGTGAAAGAATTTGCTTATGTTGTTCCTGAGCTTAAGTGATAGTTTTCTAATCTTTACCTCCAACCTTGATCCACAGAACATGTTTCCTATTTCCTGATGGCCAGGAAGCATCTAGAATCATGGTTAAAATAAGAAGGGATACAAGCATTTGGAATCTAAAGCTCCACCTTCAGCAGCCTATACCAAGTCAGATGTTTGGTCAGTAAGAATGTGGAGAAAGTCCTGCTCCCTAGGCTAGATGCAGGTGGGCATGGGAATCGTGTATCCACACTCTGATAAGAGGCAGCATGAAGCACATTTCACAAGTGCTATCAAGTCTGAGCTCTTGGAGGGCTCCTACTGTATGTGTGGGATCTCAACATCACTGGCTTCTAAAACTGCACCTAGTAGGCAATGAATAAATATTTTGTTGGTGTCAGGATAAGAATGTATGTGTGTGTGTGTGTGTGTGTGTGAAAAATGGCACCATGGAAGTTCTGAAGAAATGCCATGTACCTGTGGGTAAGCTGAGGGCAACCTTCCAGACACTTGGGGCTGGACTTGCAAGACTGCCCAAGCTTCAGTTTGTCAGAAGGTACAACACATAAATAGAGGCAAAGGTATTCAAAGTGTGTTCAAGAAGATGGCTAAGGATTTGTGCTTGATTTGCTGTTCAGTGGTTTCTGTGATGGCTAATATTGCTAGCTTACATGTAGATTAGAGACTGTATAATCATTTAAGAGACAAATCTTTGGGCATGTTGGTGATGGAATTTTTCTTTTCTTTTCTTTTCTTTTTTTTTGTCTTTTTGAGACAGGGTCTCCATGTAGCCCCAGCTGTCCTGGAACTCGCTCTGTAGACCAGGCTGGCCTTGAACTCACAAAGATCTGCCTGTCTCTGCCTCCTGAGTGCTAGGATTAAAGGTGTGCACCACCATGCCCAGCTGGAATTTCTATATTGGATTAATTGATGTGGGAGGACCCACCTTAAATGTAGTCACCATCATCAATGGGATGGGGTTTCTGACTGAGTAAAAGGGGGAAAGAGGAGCTGGAGAGATGGCTCAGCTGTTAAGAGCACTGACTGCTCTTGCACAGGACCTGAGTTCGAAGCCCAGCACCCACATGGAGCTAAGAAGCATCTTAGGCCAGGTGTGGTGGCACAAGCCTTTAATTCTAGCACTGGGGAGGCAGAGGCAGGGGGATCTCTCTGTGAGTTCAGGGCCAGCCTGGTCTACATATCGAGCTCCAGGTCAGCGGGACTAAAGGGAGACCCTGTCTCAAAAAAATAAAAGGAGAAAGGGAGATGAGTCCCAGCATTCATATCTCCTGCTTCTGGGTTGCAGATAAAGCACAACCAGCTGCCTCGTGATTCTGTTGCCATGCCTCACCCCCACTCCCTACAATGCCCTGCGTGCCCTGGAACCTTCCCTTCTGTCGCCTTTGTCAGGTGTTTTGTCACAGTAATGAGGAAAGCAAACTAGTATATACTCATTGGGGCCAGATCAGAAGAGGTCTTTGTAGGCAGAAGGAGTTGGGAGACATTTGAAGCTGCCGAGGATTGAGTGATAGAGGCAAGGTCATGGCTAGAAAGGGGCCGCCATCAGCTACAAGGACATCATGTAGATGGGAGAAAAGAAAGTGAGGGGTCAAGATTGTGGAGAGGGGAATATGGCCATTCTGGAGGTGTGCGAGCAGTCTGAATGAAGTGAGAGGAGGTAAGCAAGAATGCACAGAATTCAGTAGAACACAGCTTCATAGCACAGACTTTGGAAAAGACAGGGGCAGGGGCATAATTCTTTCTTTGGGTTCCTTATCTTCTGTTACCTTGTTTTCAAGAAGGAGCTATGACACTTAGCAAGTGGATCTCTGTAAGTTGGAGGTAAGTCTGGTCTACATAACAAGTTCAAGGCTTCCAGGGCTATACAGTGAAATCTTATCTCAAAAAAAAAGTTCTGGAAGGTGCTGTCCATGTATTCATGGTACCAGAAAGGGAAAAAAAATCATCAACTCTACCCAGCTATGAATCCTCCTAACTACAGTAACAACTTCTGGCAAGATATGTTCGCTGGTGTAATAATGGCATGAATAGTATGGGCGTAACCAACCACTCAGCTTCATGGGTTGGAGTCCATACCTAGCATTGATATTAAGCTTAGGAACTTGGGGCTAGACAGGTCTCAGGAAAGAACCTAATACTAGTTTTCTACTAAGTAGTTATAGTATTAAACTGATTCCTAATGTCTTATTTTTATATACACAGATTAATATAGCTCTCAGTTCTCAGCAGAGAAGTTTCCTTATACAGCAGATGGTGATTAGCACAGAAACAACTGGCCAATGTGCAGAGAAGAGACTATAGAGTGCTTATTTTTGAATAGGACACCTATATCAAACTTCTGCCTCCCCGAGGCTCAGTGATCATTGCAGACAAGGGGATGGAAATATTGTAGTGGATGGCCACAGGAAACAGTTTTCCAGACAGCTGGGCAGTTACTCTTATGCACTCACAGCAATGGTGACATCACACACAAGTCCCATGGAAGTTCAAATCAGACAAAATCCCAGCACAGACATGAGGAAGTGGGTAAAGAACTCCAACCCAACCTATGAGACTGTGGCAAGCAATGACTGCTGGGAGGGACAGAGACAGTCTGTTTTCAAAGACAGGACTGTTGGTAGGTTAATCAGGTTCAAGTGAATGGACCCATATTGAAGGACATTTGGTAACACAAAGTAGACTCCATAGGCCTTTATATACATGCATACACACACACACACACACACACACACACACACACACATACACACGTAATGGAGTACATTAAATTGAGTGGGGAAATACAGATGGGGTGGGATCTAAATATCATCAAATATATTGTATGAAAATTGCAAAAGTTCAAAAGCTTTCAGCTGAAAAAAGGGGGGACAAAGCAATGTACTTGTACTGAACATTTCAACACGTGGGCATGTCCACCCTCTTACATTTTAATGCAATGCTTTCCTTTACAAAATTCAGCTCAAAAACTGTGCAATTGAGTTACCTCCCCCCCAAAAAAATCATAAAAAATACAATGTTTTAAGTCAGTTTACAATTTTGTGTTGGGCTGCATTCATAGGTTTTTCTGGAATGCATGTGACACAAGAGTGGCAAGTTGGACAAGCCTGGGAGTCTACATCATAGAATTTTTTTTTGTCTTTTCAAGACAGGGTCTCCCTATAGCCACAGCTGTCCTGGAACTCACTCTGTAGACCAGGCTGGCCTTGAATTCACAAAGATCCGCCTGCCTCTGCCTCCCAAGTGCTATGATTAAAGGCATGTGCCACCACACCCGGCTTACATAATATATTTTTTTTTATTTATTTCGGTATGTGTATGAATGTACTGTCTGCATGCAGGTTTGTGCACCCATGTCATGCAATGCCGCGGAGGTCAGAAGAGGGCATCGGATTCCCCTGGAACTGGAGTTCTCCTAGAACTGGAGTTTCAGACGGTTCTTGGCCACCATGTGGGTGCTGGGGATTGAACCCCAGTCCTCTGTAAGAGCGGTCAGCGCTCTTAACTGCTAGGCCATCTCTCCAGCCCCACATAATAGAATTTTAAACTGTTAAGGAACAAAGAAGAAAAGACTCAATTGCTGATAAGTTGCCCAGGGTTTAGTGATTATTATGAGTATTATAAAAGTTGTTCACTAAAATTTTGTCATGCCTGCACTTTTTACCTAGATTTGTGAAGAATCGAAACTGTGACTAGGGGGTCAGAGAGGTGGTTCAGTGGTTAAAAGCCCTGGCTGCTGTTGCAGAGGGCCTGGGTTTGATTCCCAGCACCCACAAGGCGGCTAACAATTGTCCATAACTCCAGTTATAGGGGAATCTGACCCTCTCTTCTGACCATCGTGGTCACTGGATGACACAGGTGCACTTACACATATCCAGGCAATACACTCATACAGATAAAACAAAAATAGTAAATAAAATATTTAAAACAAAACAAAACTGGAACTAGTCCAGGCCACACTCACTAAATAAAATTAATACCACAGGGCTCACCAGGATCATGATAGACAGAACAGCGGCCTTCTAAGGTATCTACATTCTGGTCCTGAAATCTGTAAATATGCTACATTAGACAGCAAAAGGGACATTGACAGAGTGTGAGTTAAGGACCTTGAGATGGGGAGACGAGCCTGGGTAAGCTGGACAGGCTAACGTAATCACAAATGTTTTCATTCATGAGAGGCAGGAATGTCACCCAGATGATGAGATGTGACAGTAGAAGAGGAGGTCAGAGTAACATGTGGCCATGAGCCAAGGAAAGCAAGCAGTCCCAGAAGCTAAGAAAGTTAAGATAATACCTCTGCTCTAGATACAGTGACATGGCCTGGACAACCCATTTTAGACTCCAACTTCCAGAACTCTAACAGTAAGTTGTGCTGTTTTAAACCCCTCAAGTTTTGATAATCTGTTGGGGCAGCAATAAGAAATTTGGGCTGGAGAGATGGCCTAGCAGTTAAGAGTGCCGACTGCTCTTACAGAGGACCCGGGTTTGATCCCCAGCACCCACATGGCGGCCGAGAACCGTCTGAGACTCCAATTCCAGGAGAACTCCAGTTCCAGGGGAATCCGACATCCACGGCATTGCACGACACGGGTGCACAGACCTGCATGCAGACAGTACATTCATACACATAAAAAATAAATAAAAATTAAAAAAAAGAAATTATTAGAGGCACATTAGTATCATCGGTGTGTTCAAGCTGAGTAGAAGAATTTTTCTTTTATTTGATGGTATGAGTTGTGTTCTATCTCTATAATTCGTGTGTGGTAAGGGTAGGAAAGAGACACTACTACAGAACAACTGCAACTGCACAGCCATTGCTGTGCTTGTTACATGAGGTTCCGGCAACTGTTTCATACTTGCTGCTTCTTAGGTATCTTCAGTGTATGATTTCCAACTTTGCTAAGTATATTTAGAAGGTAGTTGAAAGAAAAGAAGAAAAAAAAGAAGGTAGTTGATTCCAACATTGCTAAGTATGCTTAGAAGGTAGTTGATTTCCAACATTGCTAAGTATGCTTAGAAGGTAGTTGATTTCCAACATTGCTAAGTATGCTTAGAAGGTAATCTAGAACTGGCTGAACAGTTAAAAACACCAAGAAGAGGCCATCTTAGAGGTGATCCAAAGAAGTGCAGCTCACTTCTGTCACATTCCATTGGTGGAAACCCAGGTGCAAAGAGCTCTGGGAATTGCAGTCCCCAGGAAGGCAGCTACATACTAGCTTTCCACAGAAAAAATGGAGAACAATTCTAGGAGGTCACCAAGCAGTCTCTGTCCTACTGCCCCCTTTCTGATTTCTTGACAGCAAGCTCCCCAAATCAAGGCTGTGCTTTTGCCCACCTACGATGTGCCCAGTACATGGCATAAGCTTCTGGCACATAGGTGATCAATAAAATATGCGTTATATGAATGCAAGAATGAGCAGAGAAGTGAATGAGTAAATAAAAGGATGGGTGAACTTGTCATTAGTTTCGTGTCTTCAGGGTCATCTCTGAGATTCTCCAAGCCTCTGTTACCTTATGTATATAAGTAATCTAGAAATGGTTGCCCTCCCTGCCTCTTGGTGTTGACCACAAGAAAAATTATTTTGTATTTCTGTGCAGTTGAGAGAAGCACTCTCCTAGCTTCGATTTTAGCTGACTGGCAGGGACCCTGTGGAATGACATTATTCACTGTCCTCATCTTTGTAGTAACACAGGGGACGAGAGATGCTGTGTGGATATGATCAGAAGGAAATATAAATGGAAGTCCTCCCACTCTACAGGAAGCGGTTGCTCTATGGTAAGTTAGATGCAGCTTGATTCTCAGAAGGTGTTTTCTGGATTAAGCCAGAGAACTACATCACAACTGAGCTGTCATAAGAGTGGAGATAACACCACAGCCCTCGAGCTATCAAATAGCTGTCCCCATGTCATTTCATAGACGGAAACCAGATTTCGGCATTCCCCAGAAGCAGAGGTATACCTCAGGTCCAAATTCTTCTGTTGTCCACAGAGGGGAGGTACTATCTTGAAAGAGACTATTCACAGAGGGACCGGCTTGGCTTACTTAGAAATTTCCACCTCCTAGGAAATTGCTGAGCCCTGTGTAAACTAGCACGGTTGACCACCCTACCACTGGCAAGTGCTTTTCAAGCTCCCCTATTCTCCCTGATGCCACAAGGCTGTGTTAACCACATCAGCATCAATGTCATTATGAGGATTATTACTCAGCCCTTCCAAACTTCAATTTTTCATCTGTAAAATGGCAACATACACTGAACTCAAAGAAGGACTGTACAGATGAAACCAGAAAATGCATATGAGGGGGTTGCTAAATTATGGATCCTGTGATTATTATTATTTCCTACCCGGACTAGAAGCATGCTGTCCTGCCTTTCTGACTAATCCTCTGTTTCTCTTAGTTGTTTCCTGGAGGACTAATAGTTCACCAGTGTGGGGGTTTTGAGAATATGGAAAAAGATCCCATATCATAGCTGGAAATTTTTATAAAGTTTAGATGATCAAGAAGCCTAACTCCTTTCTTATGAACAAAAAGCTCTTGTGGTCTATGCTAAAAGCCACATCTTTTAAAAGACATTCCATCTCTAGTTCTGCTGCAGCCAGATTATTTCTTTTTAGACTGTGAGAACAAGCTGTTATGAAAAACACTGTGAAATGGGAGGGTTTGGATATATTTGGCACCAAGGGTTTAACTAGTGCTTGTGCTGGGAAAGAATGATTATGTTTCTTCTATCATGTTCAATTATGTGTAATAAAGACAATTTTGAATACAGCTACCATCTGATCATATTTTTTTTCTTGTCACTGTGCCTGCCATGCAAATCTGCCCTGTTACATTATAGAGAATAACAAACTCCAACATTTCATGCTAGATTTAGAAGCCTGCCTGTTCCCCTCAAGGAGTGCTTTGAGTTGGTGCTTGAACTCTGAACCTGGAAGATGGAGCTCCTCAAACAGACTCTTTCTGTATCCCAGAGGGAAACTTTGCTTCTCCTCTTCAGTTTCTTCAGCTGTAAGCAAGAATTCTAATAATTCCCTCTGGCCAAGGAATTCTTTGTGCAAGTGTGAAAAGTTACACAGAGATGAAAAACCTTGTAGTAACAATACATGCTTAATATTGTTATGAATCCAGAGCTTGGAGTTCAGTGAGCATTAAAATAAAGAGGATCCAGGATTCAGGAGGAAAAGTCCAAAATGCTCTCTGCTTAAACCCTGCTATACTCTGCATAAATTTTGTGGATCAATTTCTGTGCAGTTTCCTGGGGATGATCCTACAAATATTTTTCAGCCTCCTAAAGGAAATTCTCTCCATCATAGTCTTTTAAAGAATTTTCACCCTACCCCCACCCCTTTTTAAACTGTAGTAAAGAAAAGAAATTGAGTCCAGCTTGCTTTCTGATGGTGAAGGAATCTGTATCTCTTTGGATGCTGGCTGATCAAAGGCTCATGTCATCTGTGCAGAGTGCATTTCTCTGAGGGGGAAGGCAGAGTAATCAAGATGCTTCTCTATGGAGAGGAGGACAGATGCTCTGTGTGTAATGGGTATGTGTTTGGGAAACAAAGCCAAGGACATTGATCACTCTACGAACGTGCGGAGATAATAGTGGCTGGAAAAGACATCCCACATTCCAGAGTTTTTGGTGTTCACGGAAAGAAGCAGATGAAATGTGTCAATAAAATCTGGCATTTATTAGAGAGATAAGGAAGCCTGGACTGATGGTGATTCTGAGTGAGACAGGAAGAGGAAAACAGAAGTATTTCTCCACCTTGATGTCTTGGGTCTTATGGTACTTGTGTGTATTTAAAATTTATGATAAATTCTCTTTAGATGGTTGTGAGGTTTTTTTGATACTCCCTTCTTGACTCAACAGTTTAAAAATCTCCCCAGAAAATAGATCCTGAACTGTGATATTTTTTTAACAAATAATAGTAGACAATGAGTTGTATATAGTACACTTTCTCCAGGGGAATAAAAGCCATATAAATATTAACCCAAGAATCTTACTGTTTATAAAAACAAAAATAAAATAAAATAAACTGTAGGCAGAGAGGGCCAGTTGCTTTGTTCTATGGCAGCTTTCCCGTAGCTGTGTATAACTGTCTGGGGCAATTATTCTCACAGTGTCCTCTATCTGATTGTGGCAAAACCCAGTATAATCAGAATACCTAAAGTTTCAAGTTCTTCCTTATAATTTGCAGTTAGGAGGCTAGACAAATGAGAAGATGCATCTGCTTCTAGATTCTAGCCTTGAAAAATGTTTTGAGATTGGATGGTTTCATTGCAGGCTTCCTGATTTAGTGTTTAGGTTGAAAGAAGGAAAATACTTTGTATTGACAGAAGATCAAGAGCAGATGTATTCCAAGGTCTGAAAGCATACGTTTCAACTTACCTTTGTGCTCTGTGAGGAACTGTCTCAGAGCCAGAATGTGCTCTGTAATCACTAATTGTAAGCAGTGCGAGTGGTTTTGCTGAAAACAGTGTTTTTATGTGTCTTTACTGTTTGTTTCCTCATCCTTCATCTGGACTGTCCATGGGGTGTTTACTTCATGGGATCCTTAAAGGTTTGCTGGGCATCTGGGCAGTGCCAGAAGTTTCCCTAGAAAATTAAAGGTGGTTATGAAACTATTTAGGAAATAGCTTCAAGAACAGAGGTCTATGAGGATAGATAGGGTAGCTATACTTGATCGAGGGACAAGGTCAAGTCGGATCACTTGAGAGTCCTGGTCTCTAAAATATAAGCACTTGTTATTCAAAATAATCTGGGCTAAGGGCATAAGAAATGACTCAGTGGGTAAAGGCCCTTGTCTTGAAGCTTTGATAACCAGAGTTTGATTCCTAGAACTCTCTTAGTGGAAGAAGGAAATCAATCTTGTGAGTTGTCCCTGACTTACATATGTGTTTGTGGCACACGTACACATACACACATTACACATACACAAACATAGACATATACACATATACATGCAAATAAGCAATAAAGTTTTTAAAATCAGGCTGAATAGCTCCCTGTGTGGGGTTAGAAGGGGGTCAATACTGTTGAATATCAATTAGTGTTTTTAAATGAGAAATCATAGTTGTGTTGATCCTCTAGAAATGGGAGAGAATGAAAAATATGGGTTGCAAGTATAACCTCCCCCCAGGGTCCCCATGCAGATTATGCATGAGGAAGAGTGTGATGGCAGGGATTCTGAGGATCAGAGAGGACCTGATGCATCTGAAGTTTCCCCTGTCTTCTGGCTTTCTGCTGTGAGGGTTTGGTGATGATGCTAGTTCTGCCTCCTCCCCCAAATAAGCAGGAAATTCAGACCATTATGGGAAATCCTTCAAACATTCAATGTTGGTTTAAGTTTCTTAAAACACTGTGTACTTGGAGACAAAGTATTTCAGAAGACCAAATATGGTTACTCAGCTGCCATTTTGAGACTTCTGAATCTTCATTCTGGAAGGAGAATTCACATCCACTCCCCAGCTCTAGGTTGTTTCCCGAGTAAACGGTGAGATTGTACCTTTTTGCAAAACAGAACTGCAACAGTGTTGGGAGACCAGGCTGACCAATGCTTCTTTACCTAGGGAAACCCTTTGCTATTCTATCAGTCAGGTCATAGAGTACAGCCTACCTTGCTATCTTCCCCAACTAGTATTTACCAAAGGCTTACTTGAACATAGGGTATTTTGTTTAAGCCTCAGAAGGCTCATGAGGTAGATGCTTTTGACATGTGTAGAGATGGAGAAACTGAGATTTCTGCAAATGTTAACAAAACAGCTCAAGGTCATGGGCTAATTGATGCTGGAGGAGAAATCCAGAGCAGACCTTTTGATTTTTCTTTCTGCTTTTCATTGTGAAAGCAGTTCTTAAAATAGACAGGGAGCTATGCTGTATTTAAATAATCAGCAAAAACATTGCTTTAGCCTTTTTCTTATCAGGCATCTAAACACAATGCTAACAAATAGAATCTGATGTGGACAAATCACTGCATCCCTCTAGGGCTCAGCTTTCCGTACTCTTAGAAGGAAGGAGCGAGACAAACAGGTTGCACACTGGCGTTTTGAGGGTCATATTTAGTTTAACTGTGTTTGGACTACACATAATCAGACCAAAATTATTTTTTGGTTTGATTACAATTATTTATTTATTGTGTATGTATTCGCACGTGCACATGCCTGCTACGGCATCTATGTACATATTAGAAAACAACTTCCAGGACTTGGCTCTCTCCTTCCCCCATGTAGATTCGAGGGACCAAACTCAGGCTGTCAGGCTTGGTGGCAAGTGCTTTTATCCACTGAGCCATCTCGCCCACAAAATTCTTTCATTTTTAAAATGTGTTTATTGATTTATAGCAGACATAAAATAGCACATGTCTTGAATGTACAACTTGATAAATTTTGACACATGACCACACCCATGGAAACTACGAACACATTCAAGGGGATAAGCACATGCATCCATCACCCCAAAGTTTCTTCTTGCTCCTTTGTAATCTATTCTTGTCTAGTCCTTGTCCCCAGGTAACAGTTCATCTGCTTTCTTTCACTGGACACGTGTTTGTATGCTTTGTTGTCCTATGTAGGTGGGATCGTGTGATAAGGGTGTGCCTTCTGACATGGCTTCTTGCCCTCAGCTTTGCTGTCTTTCTCCTTCTCTGTGTGGTGATGTGCTTTCCAAGCATTTCTTTAGCTGCCAGTTTATGCTCACTGTGGGTATAACACTGTTTGTTTCTTCACCTTTGGGTGAAGGCTTGGGTTGTTCTAGATTGGGACTACTATGGGCAGAGCTGCTGTGACCACTCTGTTGCCTTTGTGTAGACACACCCTTTCATCTTTCTGAGGCAAAAGCCTAGGAGTGGTATGGCTGATCGTATGGTAGGTATACATTTAACTCTTAGAACTGTGCAGCTGCTGCCCACTGTCTGTGTGAGTTACAGCTTCTTCCCATCCTTGTCAACTACTGAATGAATAGTCTTTCTTATTGCCATTATAATATGTATTAGTGCCTTGTGGTTTTAATTTAAAATTCAAGTGGTCATGGTGCTGAGTAGCTTTCTGTATGCTTATTTTCTCTATAATATATCGTTTTCAACTATATGTCTGTTTGACTGTTTCCCAGTACTGAAGGTAGAACCCAGGGCTTCCAGCACACTAGGCCAATACAACTGAACTATATCCCAGGAACATTTTTATGTGTTTTACTGATGTTTGTTTTCTCATTACTGAGTTTTTAAATTTTTTTTAATTGGATGTGTATGAGTGTTACATCTGCATGTAAGTGTGCCTGTGTTGTACAATACCTGCAGAGTCCAGGAGAGAGGCCCCAATTCCCTGGAACTGGAGTCATAGACAGCTGTTAGCTATCATGTGGATGCTGGGATATTCGAACCAGGGTCTTCTTCGAGAGCAGCTAATGCTCTTAACTGCTGAGCCGCCTCTCCAGCCCCTCATTATTGAGTTTTAAAAGTTCTTGGTGTATTCTTCAAACAGGTCCTTTATTAGATGTCCTGGAAACACTTTTTCTGCTGATGTTCAATATGTGTTTTCATTCTCTTAGCACTGTCCTTTGAAGAACAAATTGTACAATTTTATTTATTGCATTTATGTCTTTATTTTCATGTGTATGTGTGTGTGTGTGTGTGTGTGTGTGTGTGTGTGTGTGTATGCACACGACTGTGCCACTGCATGTGTGTGGAGGACAGAGGACAACTTGGAAGAGTCAGTTCTCTCCTACCACGTGGGTTCTGGGAATCCAATTTGGGTTATTGGTGGGAACTACCTTTACCCACTAAAGCCCATTTTGCTGGCCCAAAGTTTTTAAATTTTGATAAACTCAAATTTATCCACTTACTCTTTTATGAAATGTACTTTTAGTGTGTTGGTAGCTAAGAAATATTTGGAGCTGGGGATCGAGTTCAGTTGGTAGAGAGCTTGCCTCGCATGCACATGTTTGATCTTCAGCAATGCTTAAATTGGGTGTATAGAAACCCTGCTCTTTGGACATAGAGGCAGAAGGATTCTAGTTCATTCTTCACTACAATGCCATCCTAGGATACATGAGACCCCATCTCATTAAAATAATAGATCAAATAAATAAATGAATGAATAAGCATTTGTTTCCTTCTGGGAGGGAGAAAGCAAAAGCTCCATCATGTCTACATGGCTTTTATCCATAATGCTACATAATTTTAAATTACAAATTGAGAGTATCTTTTATCCTGAATCTAAAATGTTTGGGATCATAATTGAGTGTTTGGACCATTCATATAGACCTACTAGTGGACATCTCTCATCTTAACATTTTGAAGATCAGACTTTGGGTTTTTGTTCAGAGAGACTCAGCCTATATTGCCAACATTTAAAAGTTAGAGGATTTTAGGTAAGGTATCTGAAATTCCAATTTTTCTTAAAAGCTGGAAAAGCTGGGTGATGCTCCTTAGAACCTATGTTACATTGCAATGTGCCAGTCCCACTGGGCTGGCCTAGCTCAGTTCTCTCCATCTTGCTGTGAGGTACTCTGCGATTCTTTGTGATCCTGAGTTTTGGCAACTCCACAAAGCTGTTATTTATTCTGAACCTCCCCCAAGAGTTTAGGAGAGGTAGCTCCCCTGTGGCAGAATTGGAATGACCCAGGAAGATTCTGGAAGGATGGCTGGAGTTATTATTTCTACTTTTGCCATGAGGGTAAGTTTGGTAATCTGGAGAAAGTTTTGAAGTAGTTTAATTCTGGAAAGGAATTATTTGACTTAGCTGTAGGTACTCTCCAAGTCTTCATTTGCTTTCTGTTATAAATTAAAGACATTTTGGAAGTATAAATATATCACATAAAATGCACACATGATATGTACAGTTTAATGAGTTTTGGAGAAAATGTAACTACTACGCCATTATGATCTATAGCATTTCTAATACTTGCGGAAATTCTTATTCCTTTTCTCTCTATTTCCTCATTTGGGCTCAATCATTAATATAATTTCTAATAAAGATGCATTTTATATGGTCTTGAAATTCATAAAAATAGAGCCATAGAATAAGTCCTCCTTTGTGTGTCATTTCTTTCTCTGAACTAACTTTATTTATTTATTTATTTATTTATTTATTTATTTATTTATTTATTTTTGCAGATAGGGTTAATCTATGTTGGCCTTGAACTCTTACCGAAGCTTCTAAAAATATGGTTACAAACATCCCATACTGGCTAGTGAACAAAGTATTTTGGGATTAGTCAATGTTTTCCTTTTTTATTAGTGAATAGCACTCCATAACATGAATCCCATCCACTGACATTGTGTTTATTCATGCTCTCTGAGGTGGATGTTGGGGATTTCATTGTTTTGTTATTTTGAATAAAGCTTCAGTGCACACTGGTTTACCAATCTTTAAGTTATTTATGTATTTTATTTTCTTTGGATAATTATTTCAGAATAAATCATAAGACATCTATTTAGCTTTTGTGAAAACATCTAGAAAGTTTACTACAGTGCTCATAACATTTTCTACTCTTCTTTATTTTTTATTTTTTTATTGTATGAATGTACTGTCTGCATATAGGTTGGTACACCCGTGTCATGCGATGCCGTGGAGGTCAGAAGAGGGCATTGGATTCCCCTGGAACTGGAGTTAAAGACAGTTCTTAGCTGCCATGTGGATGCTGTAAATCGAACCTGGGTCCTCTGCAAGAGCAGTCGGTGTTCTTAACCACTAAGCCATCTCTCCAGCCCCAACATTTTCTACTCTTATCAGCAATATATGAGAAACACATTTCTCTTCTTTTTCATTGTTTGGTGTTTTAGTCTCTATTTGTTTTACTTGGTATGAAATGCTGGCTCATTGTAGCTTAAATTGGCATTTCTCTATAGTGTGATGTTGAGAATTTTTTTCATGAGTTAATTGGCCATTTACATTCATATCCTTCTTTGAGATGAAATGTCTAATCTTTACCCACTTGTAAAAAAAAAGAGTCACTTGTGTTTTTGCTATTGATTTTAGGAGGTGTTTAAATAATTTAGGAATGGCCTACATATATATTCATATGGTATCTCTTTCTAGTTGGTAGCCAGACTTTCCACTTTTCTTAGATGTGTTTCGATTTATATATCTTTTTTTTTTTTTTTTTGCATCCCTGGGTGGGCATGAAGATTTATATTCTTTTAATTTTGCTGAGTTCCAATTTGCCAGCTTTTCTTTTATTGCTTTCTACATCCCAAGAAACCTTTACCTAGCCCTAATTGCAAAGCTATTCAACTGTATTTTATCCTTTGAGCTTTACAGCATTAGCATTACATTAAGTCTTACTTTGCCTGAGTTAGTTTTTTATTATGGTGTAAGGTAAGATTGAGGTTGACTTTTCTTTTGCTAACTACAGCACTATTTGTTAGACCTTACTTTCTCCTTTGAATTATTTTTGGTGCCTAGGAAATCAACTGTCTGTGTATATTTGTGTTTCTATTTCGGGACTCTGTATTCTTCTCCAAACATAACTTTTTGGATCATATTTATAGCACAGTATCTTTCAATCCACAAGCACAATAGGATAGACTGCTCTACTTATGTGAGAGCTCAGTAATTTTTTTCCTTGTTTTTTAGTGTAGTTCAATTTTTTTTCTTATTTTAAGTTCAAAGTTACTTTATGATTTTGGGTGTTTTTTTGTGTAGCTTATATAACGCATGGTGCCTTCTTATCTATTTTATAAACGAATTTGTATGATATGGATTTACTACTTCTTTTAATGTTTGGTAAATTCACCTGTAAAGTCTTCTAGGATTATGATTTTCTTTGAGGGAAAGCTGTAAATTGAGAATTCCATTTTATTTACGGGCACATAATTATTTTGGTCTGCTATTCATTGTATCACTTGTGGCAAATCAGCTTTTAAATAATTTGTCCATCTCATCTCCATGATTTAATGTGTTGGTACAAAGTTGTTCATTATTTTTGTAATATCTTAGAACCTGTGCTTATACTCTCTCATTCGTGATGTTGGCAATCTGTGGAGCTTTGCCTTCTTATTTTTCTTGACCAATATGACTAGAGGTTTAACACATGTATTAATGTTATCAAAGGACAAATTGTGGCTTTGGCGAGTTCTATACTTTTCATTCCATTTCCTTTCCCTTTTCTCCTCAGCTTCTTCTGTTTGCTTCTTTCTCCCTGCCTATCTTAGCTCCTCAAGTGAGTGCCTGGTTATGGTTTTAGCTCTTCCTTTTCTGATATAAAAACAGGCATAACGTATTAACTGATTGATAGGCATAGGAACTGTGAAAGGATAGTTCCCTAACTAGAGCCAAATTCAATAGTAAAGTGTTTATAAGTTGTGTAATTAAGCAAAATATATTACTACAGGAAAGCTCTGACATCAGCAATGAATTATTCTGCCTAGGAGATGTTGGCTAGGGGATTCAAACCCGCTCCCCCCAAATTATAAAGGCCGTTTGCCTATAAGTGGGATATATGCAAGGAGAAAGGCAGTAAGTCCCTGTTGTCGAAGACCTGGTGTGAGCATGAAAAATGTTATGAGACGTCACTTGCTAGC
>VZQC01009277.1:526134-600379 GCA_009823505.1 Rhizomys pruinosus | reverse complement strand
CCATTCCTTTTTTTGGTCTTTTGTTCTTTTTTTTGAGACAAGGTCTCCCTGTAACCCAGCTGTCCTGGAAACTCACTCTGGAGACCAGGCTGTTTCCTTGAACTCCACAAAAATCTGCCTGCCTCTGCTCCCAAAGCTAGGATTAAAGGTAAAGGTGTGTGCCACCAAGACCTGGGCTGTTTTTTTTTTATTTTTTTTGTTTTTTTTTTTGGTCTTTTGTGAAACTGGGTCTCCCCTGTAGCCCCAGCCTTCGCGTGGACACAACTGGTAGACCAGGCTGGCCTAGAGACTCACAGAGGATCCACCTGCCTCTGCGTCTCAAGTATTGGGGTTAAAGGGGTGGTGTTCTTTATTCTCTATCTAGTCAAATTCTCTTTTTTGTCTAAATGTTTTTTTAATTTGAGTGTTGTGTGTGTTCACGTGACAATTATTCTTAGTCAATTGTTTATGCGCTGTTCCCCGTCTCATCCCCCCCCACCCCCACTCCCCAGACTCATGCATTCTGCTTAGTCACTGTTAGAGTTCTGTCTTCCCATCTTTTTCCTCAGGTCTTCCTCTAACTTTTTTGGATGCACAAGTTTGTTGTTTTGGTAAGTTCTTTGAGTCTTTTTTGTGTGTGCATGGTTTCTCTGTAATTTTATAATTAGTCCAAATAATACTATATATATTCCACATATATAGCAAAATTAACAAAATCTGAAAGAAACTAGTAGCGTTTCATTCCAGAACACATCTTAGGGATTCACTTTTTTTTTGGTCTTTTTGAGACGGGGACTCTCTGTAGCCCCAGCTGTCCTGGGTTTCACGATTTTAAGAAGTGAATGTTTTCAATGCAGAGTAAAAAGAAATATACACTTTATCATTCTTAAATTAGCGTAACGTCTGATGTGTGTTCCCACTGTAATTTTATATTACTCCAAATATGCATCGTCTTCTGTCTCGTCCCTCCATAGGTCTGGAGATTCCAGGTGTGTGAAGTATCTGGCACTACAGGTAAGCCTTTTTTAAAAAAAAATTTTTGATTTTATTTATGATGTATTGCTTGCATGTATGTAAGTTGCACCCATGGTCTCACTGCCTGTGGATATCGAAGCGATTCCCCTGCCTGAACTGGAGTGTACAGAGGGTATTTGAACGCGGACTATTGTGGGTGCCTGGAGAATTCAAACCAGTTTCCTGTGGGCAGAGAGCATATCATTTTTTTGGTATGTGCGCTAACTGCGAGCATGCTTTCAGCCTCAAGTTTTGGGGAGCGGTTTCTTGTAAGATGTTCTAGTTATGCCTGAAAATTAAGGTACACATAAATTTTTTCTCTCATTTTTTCTCTCTGCAATTGGGGAATGCTTATTAACTTTTTAGATTGCTATATAAAGTAGTGGTTTTGTTGTGACATTTTCAATGTCCTGATCGCATTTAATATGTTCCCATTCAGTTCCGTTGCCTCACTGCCTCCCTCGCAGCCCTATCCGAGCTGGGTCCCTTTCTTATATTCTTTTTTTTTTTTTTTTTTTTTTTTTTAATTTTTTTTTAAATTAATTTTATTGTATTTCTGTAATGTGTATGGATGTACTGTATGCATGGTAAAGTTTGTGGCACCCCGTGTCGGTGCAACGCCGCGGAGGTGAGAGGAGGGTCTCGGATTCCCCTGGACTGGAGTGTCTCCTGAATTGGAGCTTCGAGACGGTTTCTGTCACGCCGCGGGCGAGTGTGGGGCCTGGGGATCGAAGCCGGGTCTGCTGTAGAGATGTGGTCGGCGCTCAATTAACCTGCTAGGCACCATCTCTCCAGCCCCCCTTCTTATATTCTTTATCAATTGCTAAGAGAGAAGAATTCAGGTCTCCAACTATAATTGTCCATTTTCTATTCTTCCCTTAGATTTGTAAGCTTTGGCTTCCTAGGTGAGTTCAGGCTTTTTCACTGAGAACATACATATAAACATATGAAATTTTTGTTTTTTTAAATGTGTTTAGATTAACCAAATAATTATGAATTAACCTATAGCTCTAGGGATACTCTGTTTTAAAAGCAATGATCACATTCTTGTTTTTTTTTTTTTTTTTTGGTTTCTTTTTTGACTGATTGTTGGCTTTTAGAGATAGACTTGCTGTGTAGCTAGGGCTGGCCTCGATTTACGAGTGTAGCGCGCATAGCGGCTTGCTCAAACTCTTAATGCTCTTTTTTCAGATCCCAATAAGTGGCTGGTACTTTTTATAAAAACGTGGTACCACAGGTTGAAGGATAGAGTTGTATGGGATTTATGGGGTTTTTTTTTTTAAAAGTAACTTGCAGTTTTCATCTGTCTTTGTATTTAAACTATTCTCTTGAACAGAGTGCATAAAGAATTTGTGCTTTCCCTCCAAGTAAACTTGACCTCTGCTAGCATAGAGGAAACTCTTCTGTTAGACTCACACCAAAACTCACATTAAAATTTAACACTATGGCTGCTGTCTGGTTAATGCCAAGAGACTAATCACCAAGTAAAGGGGTTGTCATTCTTTCAAGAATAACTGGTCCTGCCTTTCAGGAGAGGAATGCTGTTTTTTGAAAGAGAGAATTCAGCATACAAGCTGTCATACAGAATCAGCATCATCCTGTGATGCCTATGATTCATCTGCTGGATGCTAGGTCAACTGACAACCTAGGTTAACTAATTGGTCAGACTACTCGAGTTGTGGATCTATTGTAGGATTGGGGCCAACATCATAATCTGAATTACGATTTTGACCTACTCAGCGTCATGTGCTGGATAGCTTTCGGGTGTCAACTTGCACACCTAGTTGAGGAACCTCAATTGGAGAATTGCTCCATTTGTACTGCCACTGTGGCCTGTTCTGTGGGGCATTTTTCTTGATGTTTGACGTCGATGTGTGGGGGGCCGCAGACCCACGTGGGTAGGTGCGCAGCCCTGGGCAGGTTGTTCGTGTATGTTAGAAAGCGAGGTTAGCCGGGCCATGGTGGTGCACACCTTCTTTAATCATAGCACTCGGGAGGCAGATGCAGGGCGGATCTCTATGAGTTCAAGGCAGTCCTGTGTTCACAGAGTGTAGTTCCAGGACAGCTGGGGCCGTACAGGGAGACCCTGTCTTGAAAAGACACAAAAAAGAAAAAAAAATAAAAGGCCAGGTTGTGGGCCGGAGAGATCGGGCTCGAGCCAGGTTAAGGCATGGCTGCTTCTTGCAGAGAGTGCCTGGGTTTGCATTCCCCGCACGCCCACATGGGTGGCTGAAGAACTGTCTTTAGACTCCAGTTCCAGGGGATCTGACACCGCTCTCTGAACATGGGTGCACCACTTATCCTGCAGAGTCGTACCATCATTACACATATACAATTAAAAATAATAGTAGTAAAAAAAGCAGGCTGAAGGCATGGGCTACGCGAGTTAGCAAGGCCAGTAAGAATTTCTTCCATGGCTGTGTCTCAGGCTCAGTGCCTTCCAAGTTCCTGCCCCAAGTTCCTAATTGGACTCCTAAGTGATTAAACTGTGACCTTGGGAGAATATAAGAATAAAGAAACCCTTTCCTCCCCAAGTTGTTGGTGATCAGAGCGATTTTGTCACAGTAATTGAAATCAAAGTAGAACAGTTGCCATTTACTTCATACCACATTTTGCCCCACGACGGCCATCCTCTAATAACACAGCATCCCTAGGTTAGCTCTCCCTGGTTATTCATATAGAGCACAAATTGTGCCACGGCTTGGTTATGCTGATGAGGTTATTTGTTGTATATTCTTTTGTATTGTTATAGACTTTTTTTTTTTTTTTTTTGATTTTTTAAGAGCTTTCCTTTCGTTTTTTTTTTTTTTTTTAGACTTTCTTTCTAAGGCTCTGGACCCTGGTGTGCTCTGGGATAGAAAACTGGGTCTGGTCTCGAACCAGTGAGCTACATGTTTTATTTTTATACTGGGAAAGCTGATCGCTATTCCTTAACTATCTATATTTGATATTTCTTGGCTGAATGGTGTGAAAAGTGTCTTGTTCACATCATGGCTTTGTTGAACTGCCTCCATATCCATATCCCTGCCTTGCTTTAAGGAATGCTGAATTCTATTGACCATTTCCATAGCTCTGTGAACGGGCAACCTGGCTGTAATCCTCGCCTCCCTGAGCATTGCAGCAATGGCATCCACACTACTTCCTCAGTCAAATACTTGGATGTGGCCTTCATTTGGAGATATTATCATCTTCCTCACTATCAGCAAGTTCAGTATCATAAGAGCACCTCCTATCTTACTTCTGGCCTACACTACTGGGCTTGTCTGTGATGCTGGTACCCTCCTCTAATGCATCTTCCTTCTCACACTTGCTTCTTAATTTCAGTTCTGTCAGTTATATCTTCTAGTATTTATCCTCACAGCCACAAATTTATATATATATATATATATGTATATATATATACATATATATATAAAACATGCAGCTACCTCTTGATATTTTGGAATGGTAGCCTGTTGACTTTCCATTTCTAATCACCACCATCATTACTACCATTCATTCTCACCCCATTCTCCCATCATAATACACATATATCTTGGACTAGATTTAGTGTTTGAAATGGTCTATGTGATTTCTGTCTATAACTAGTGCATGGGCGTATTGTTCATTTTTTCACATTGCATGGAGTATTGATAATTATTTTATAGTCGCGTTTGTTTTGTTTGCTATATGGTTACCACCAACTCATCCTAAAATGCTTCCTCTAAAGTACAAGTCTCTCTCGGACCTAAATACACCTGGAGTCCTAGCCAATGGTGACATCTCTTCAGAGCCTTAGACTTGTTCCAGTCTTGGCTAATTTTCTGATCAGCGTCTTCTTTGGAATCTTTCTTCATTATCATTCTAAGAATTCCCTCACCTGTTTTTCCTCTAGGTTGCATTTGTGAATCCCCTGTCCCGCATTGGTTTACTTTTTTGAATAACTAGTGCTCATCCTCTGAGAGCATCAGTTCCCCATGTTCCAGTTCTCAAAACTTGTGCGTTTGTTATGTGTGATGGTTTGAATGAGAATGACCCCATAGGCTTCAAGTATTCAGACATTTTGTCCTCAGTTGGTGGCGCTGTTTTGGGAAGTCTTAGAAGGTGTGGCCATGTTGGAGGAAGTACATCACTGTGGGGGCGGGCTTAGTGAGTTCAACAAGCCTTGCAAGCTCCAGTTGCTCTCTCTTGGCTTCCTGTGCTCATTGGAAAATGTGAACCTCTGCTTTCTGCTCCAGCCCTGGCCACCATGCCTCCTCACCACAATGTACTCTTAATTCCCTGGAACCATCAATCGTAAGCTCAGATAAACTCTTCCTTTTGTAGGTTCCCTTGGACATGGTGGTTTTATCATAGCAACAGAAAAATGACTAATACATTATGTTACTTGGAAGAAAAGGCTTTGTAGATGTGATTAAGATGAGGCTCTTGCTATGGGAATGCCTCCTAGCTTAACCATGTAGGCTCTATACAATCACATGAGTCTTTAGCAGAGAAAGAGCACTGTAGAGATGCAAACAGAGATTTGAGGAGGCCAATGGTAAGGGCCACAAAGAATGGAGTTCTAGGAACTGGAAAATTCTAGCTTTTCCCAATGAGCCTTAGAATGAACTTATTTAGTTGACACCTTGACTTTATTCTAATCAAACTGGTTTCAGACTTATAGCCTGTAAATAAATAATGCACACATAAATGAATTGCATTGTTTTAAACCACCAAGGTTATAGAAATTTGTTACAGGCTTCAGGAAATTAACGCAGGCTATATAGGAGATGCTTCTCAGCCATTTCATATCCACAGCAATTGTTCTCATATTCTAAACAATAATTCAGCTGAACATAAAATTCCTAGTGGAAAATAATTTTCCTTCAGAATTTTAAAAACATTTCTCCAGGGCTTCCCTTTTCCAGTCCTGTGGTTACAAAGACCAAGTATTATTCTCATTCTTATTTGTACCTAATTTATTTTTGCTGACTTTTATCTCTCTGGGAGTTTCTTGGCAGTCTCTCTTTATCCTCAATATTCTATAATTTTACAATGATATTCCTTATGGTCAAGAGTCTATTTTTATTTATTGTGTTAGGGTTTCAGTAGGATTGTGGGATTTGACTATGAACTGTCTTGCTCCAAAGGTTTGGTTGTCATCAGTGAACTTTTGAGAATGGATAGGATCCTGAAGACTCTGCCCTAAATCAATTTAATCTATGAGCAGATTCATAACTGAATGGAATATTGGCTGCTGGTAGAATGTGGGGCCTGACTAGAAGTAGTGAATTGTAGGAAGTATACATTTGAAGGGTCTAGCTTGTTCCTAGCCTTTTCCTCTGTCTGTCTGCCTCTTTCTTTTTTTTTTTTTTTAATTTTTATTTATTTCAGTATGTGTATGAATGTACTGTCTGCATGCAGGTGTGTGGCACCCCGTGTCGTGCAATGCCCGGGAGTCAGAAGAGGTCTTGGATCCCCTGCGAACTGGAGTTCTCCTGGAATGGAGATTAAGAGGTTCTTCGCCGCCAATGGGTGCTGCGCGATCGAACCCGGGCCTCTCTCTGTAAAGGTCGGTCGGTGCTTAACTACCATAGCGCCATCTCTCAGCCCCTGTCTGCACTCTTTCCTGAGCACGAGGCTCGTGGTCGCTGCCGCATGCTCCCACCAGCACCATGTCTTCTGCCCTGACCAAACCCAACCCTGTGCCGTCAGCTGACCAGGTCCTGTCCTGAAATCTCTAAAACCACAAGCCAAAAAATTCCTTCTTCCTTTCAACGGTTTTTCTTGGGTGTTTGTCACAACTTTGGAAAACTGACACAAAGAGCTTTGAATGTGTGAATTCACAGATTTCAGTTGAAGCCATCTTTATTTGTTAATCATCTTTTTTTTTCCGGTCTTTTGAGACAGGTCTTCCTTCTCAGTCTCAAGCTAGCCTGGAGCTCACTAGTAGACCGAGGCTGGCCCTTGGAAACTCTCAGTGACCCATGTCGCTTCCAGTGCGGATTAAAGCTACGGTGCCCCACACTTGACTTTTGTTAGCGTCCCATCTTATATCCCCTGTGTGTAACTGTTTCTTCGTAGCTCTTTATTCTTCAGAAGACTGTATTCCTCTGGTGATGCTGCAGTTTCCTTTTCCCCTCTTACGTGCTGTTTCCTTTGACCTTACCTTGCTTCTATTTCTGATGTCCACTTTTCTCTTTCAATATAATATTTAAAAATATTTTTATTGAATATTTTGTACTTTCCATTAACAGTTCTTCTTTTATTGTTTTTTTTTTTTTGTCTTTTTCAAGACGGGTCCTCCCCGTAGCCCCCACTGTCCTGGAACTCACTCTGTAGACTCAGGCTGGCCTTGAACTCACAAGAGTCCGCCTGCCTCTGCCTCCAGGGCTCGAGTATTCACAGGCTTGTGCCACCATGCCCGGCTTTATTTGTTGGTTTGCTTAACACATTGTCTTAATAAAATTTAGGGCCCCTCCTCCATCCACACACTCCATACCCCCACTCATGTATTCTGCCATACATATTAAGTCCAATTTAGTCAAACATCTTACCCAGATGTCCTTTGGTGTAAGTTCATCCACTGGAGTCTATTCAGCCTATCTAGAGATCTTAAGAAAGGTCTACTGTCCCTCTCCCAGCCATAATCAGTTTCCAACAGTTCTTGGGCTAGGGCCAGCCCAATGCCCATTTTCCTCGCACCACCCTGGGCCCTTGTCCGAATTGAGTTGGTGTGGGTCTTGTGTTTAATGCAACTATTGCCACAAGTTTCTGATGGCCCAAAAGCCTCTGTTTCACTATGTTCATGGACCAACTCTGGCTCTTACATTGTTTTTACCTGTTCTTCCACAATGGTCCCTGAGCCATGGATGGATGAGGATTAATATAGGAGTCTTAGCTGGGCGTAGTGGCACACGCCTTTAATCCCAGCACTCGGGAGGCAGAGGCAGGCGGATCTCTGTGAGTTCAAGGCCAGCCTGGTCTACAGAGTGAGCTCTGGGCCAGCTGGAACTAAAGGGAGACCCTGTCTCAAAAACACCGAAAAACAATATATATCTATATATATCCTGTCCAAGGACACAGACTCTGTGGCCTCTTATTCTCTAAAACTTAGCCAGTTATGTCCTTCTGTGTGTATCACACTCTGTTGTGTAGGGAAGTTTCGATAGTGAGAGGTGGGGGATGCACTAAGTATTCCCCCCCATTCCACTATGTTCATGAGCCTTAGGTATAGAGACTCCACTGTAGATAAGTCACCTAGGGGTGGGCACCTCTCAGATACACATTCTCTATGAAGAACCAAGTGTGGAATTCTTCAGTAGCTTCCATCTGTTGCAAAAATAGAAAAAGCTTCTTTGATGAGTGGTATATTGTATACTTGTCTGTAAATATCAGGATCCATATTTAGGATATGGTAAGAAATTTCATTTGTCTAGAGATATGCCAGCATCTATGAACTCTCCAGCCATGTATATTTGTCTATAACTACAGTGCTACCCATTAGTTCGCTCCCACTGAGAGGGCTTTAAGTCCAATTAGATAGCTATTGCACCAATAGAGGTAGTTTTCTGTGTCAGTCATTACAGTTATTTGGCTTTAGGACTGGGTTGGGACATTGATTGGTTTTCTCTTTTAGCAGTTTGCATAGTATCTTCTAGAACTATGAGAGCTAGTCTTCAGAGAAAAGGCTTCTAACTCATTTCCTGCTCCCTTGCTCTAAGTCTTGCATCTGAATTATGTCCTGTCTTCAACAGTAGGGTCTTGGGAGACAGCCAAGAGCTGTGGCAACAGCCTTGGCTATTTGGGAGTCTAATACTCTGTCCAACAGCCCGAAGGGAGGGCTCTGTTATCCCGCACTGTGTTCCTTGCCATGCAGCCCTCAGGTATACACATGCACTAATGGTCAGACGCCATATGCGTATCTCTCAGGGGGTTCCTGAGCCAACACATTTTTCTCTGGCTTCCCACAGTACCTATTTTCCACTCATCTCTCTTCTTTCTTCCTCTGTCGAACTTTCCTCCTCCTTCCACAGTCCAAATGCCCAAATTATCTCCACCCCTCCAATTACACTAGCAACTCAATAGCCCCTCTCCTGAGCCCCCCTCATAATATTTTTAAACCTCCATACTATGTTACACTCTGAACCTTCTTTCTTGCCCTATTGTACCATGCTCTCTTTGCATAAAATAAATCACCTGAGGGCTGGAGAGATGGCTCAGCGGTTAAGAGTGCCGACTGCTCTTGCAGAGGACCGGGGTTCGGTCCTCAGCACCCACATGGTGGCTGAGAACCATCTTTAACTCCAGTTCCAGGGGAATCCAATGCCCTCTTCTGACCTCTGCGGCATTGCACGACACGGGTGCACAGACCTACATGCAGACAGTACATTCATACACATAAAAATAAATCACCTGAGCCAGGTGTTTTGGTGTAAGCTTTTAATCCTGGCACTTGGGAGGTAGAGGCCAGCCTGGTCCACATAGTTCCAGGCCAGCTTGTGGGTACATGGAGACCCTGTCTCAAAAAGACCAAAAATAAATAAATAAATAGATAAATAAATAAATATCCTTATTTAGTTCTCTGAATGTTTGAATGAAAGGTGAAAGAGAGAGAGAGAGAGAGAGAGAGAGAGAGAGAGAGAGAATATGTGTGTGGCTGCCAAGATTTCTGCTATCTAAATTCTCTGTTCTCTCCAAGCTACTTTTTCAAATTTTTTTCTTTAATCTGTCTTTTGTGTTTGGAGTCTTTCTTCAAGTGGCTTATTTTGAAAATGCTTTTGAGATATAGTAAGGATGAATATGTTTATAAGTTTTACATACAATAAAATGAATAGTGTACACTTTGCTTAGTAAACTCAGTTCTGAATTGCTCTTCGATATATACCTTATAAGAAATAATGAAATTATGGGCTAGAGAGATGGCTCAGTGGTTAAGAGCACTGGCTCCTCTTGCAGAGAACCCTAGTTTGGTTCCCAGCACCCACATGGTGACTCACAACTGCCTGTATCTCCAGGTCCAGGGGATCTGGTAACCACTCTGGGCTTCCTTGGGCATTGCACACATGCGGTGTACTTAACATACACGAAAGCAATACATTCATACATATAAAATAAAGAATAATTTAAAAAACAATGCTGGGCATGGTGGTGCAAGCCTTTAATTCCAGAACTCAGGAGGCACAGGCAATTGGATCTTTGTGAATTTCAGGCTAGCTGAGGCTAGAGGGAGCCCCTGTCTCAAACAAAACAAAACAAACCACCCTTGGGCAGACAAGGCCCTCAGCCCCAACTCTGAGTTCTCTTCTCCCTTACACTTCTACCCTTTGCAGGAACACAAGTGCAGAATCCCCACTACAGCACACCTGGTAATTCAGAAAGCCTCAGGGATCCATGTAGCAGCCCTGTGTGGCGACAGGTTTAGGAAAAGGAGCTGAATCTACCAACTCAAAACAAGGGAAGGGCAAGAGAGAGGAATGGAATTATGCTAAGCATTTATCATTTAAAATGAGGATTTTTCAGTGTAGGACTCGGGAGGGATACTGCAGAAGAAGAAGCTGTTTGCAGCTTTCAGCATGGTCAAGTGTTACAGCCATTGGCTCAGCAACAGGCCTGGAATGCATGGTCAGTGCAGCCTTAACAGCTTGGACCTAATTTCTCTCTCTCTCTCTCTCTCTCTCTCTCTCTCTCTCTCTCTCTCTCTCTCTCTCTCTCTCTTGTCTTTTTGAGACAGGGTCTCCCTGTAGCCCCAGCTGGCTTGGAATTGGCCTTGACTTCACGGAGATCTGCCTCCTGCCTCTGCCTCTGCCTCTGCTTCCTGAGTTCTGGGATTAAATGTGGTGCCACCACAACTGGCTTATGATCATCTTTCTTCAAGTCTCAGACAGGGAAACCATGTGACTTGGATGCACTGTGGTATCAAGGGTCAGTCACTCAGCAGCTGCTCCTTCTGTGAAGACTCACAGACTACCTGTGGCCTGCAAGGTAAGAAAAATAGTGTATAGCTGCTGAACCACTGCATGGCTCCTGCTGTCCACATGTCCTGGAGACCTCCTGCTCAGACTTTACTACATGCCCACACGTCTGGGCTGCTGCTCTCTTTCCTACCTGCACTCTATAGCTTCTTCAGACTATGGAGACCAGCAGTCTTCCCTGCTGTCCAGAGGACCGAATTGTATCTTCTCCAATGAAGTCCTGATCCCTTTCCAAATCTGTCATGGGGTAATCTCCCTCTGCCTTATGGTACCATAGAGTTTTCTTACCCTGATGGGTTAATAATGAAAACTTCTCCTCAATCTACTGTGTGGGTTCTATCACCTGATTGGACCCAGATTTCTACCATGAACAATGACACACGTATACACTTAGGAAACCATCATCACAATCAATATAATGAATGTATTAATGCCCATTTGTCGTTGTTCCTTTCCTTTACCTCAGGTAAACATTGTTCTGTTTTTCTGTCCCTATAGACTATTTTATATTTTTTTAGAATTTTATATAAATGGATTCATTTAAAATATAGAGATGGCGCACTAGTTAACAGCACTGGCTGCTCTTCCAGAGGACCCATGTTGGGTCTCCAACATCTATACTAAGGCTAGTAATTTCAGTTCCAAGGGATTTGACAGCCTCTGCAAGCATTGCAAGCATGGGTATACTGAACAGAGATGGTTTGCACATATTTACCTCTAGTCTGTGGCTCAGCCTTTTATTTTTATGTCTTTTTCGAAAAAGGATATTTATTTATTTATTTAATTTATTTATTTATTTATTTATTTGTGTGTGTGTACACATGTGTGCAGATGTCCTCAGACACGATAAGAGGCTATCAAATCCCCTGAAGTCCGGTCCTCTGAAAAGATCAGCAAGTGTCCTAACCTCTGAACTGTCTCTCCAGTCCCCAAAATGTCTTTTGAAAAACACAATTTATCAATTTTAAAAAATTTTAAAGTTCATAGCTTTTGTAATTAAGAAGCTCATGTCAAATGGAGGATCACTAAGATGTCCTCCTATGCTGTCTTTAGAAGTGCTGCAGTCTATACTGGCTCAGGACTAGCTTTACTAATAATCCTTTACAGTTCTTGATTCCTCTTTTAGTTTGTTTGGTAAAATGTGTTGAGTGGTGTGTGTGTGTGTGTGTACGTGTGTGTGTGTGTGTGTGTGTGTGTTGTATGTGTATAGCATATGCACCTGAGTATGTGCATTTGTGGAGGTCAGAGCAGGAATTTGGGTGTCTTCCTCTAAAGCTTTCCATCTTTTTGCCTTGAGATAGGGTCTCTCATTGAACAGAAATCTCACTGTTCCACCTAGGCTGGCTGGCCAGTGCGCTCTGGGGACCTGCCTGTTTTAGCCTCTAATGCTTAGATTACAGGCTGGTATAATCATGCCCAGCTTTTCACATGGTTGTGGGGGATTCAGATCCTCATGGTTATAGAGCAAACAAAATCACAGTAACAATTTATTAAGTACCATCCAAAACACCTGTTAAGATTTTATAAAATATTTTATTTGTATTAAATGACTTTATTAATTGGTTATATTATTATCTCTATTTTTAACGTGGAAGAGAATGTTTTATCATAAGGAAGTTAAATAATTGCCCAGGCCATCTAGCTAGTTCCATCTAAAACCCATATTTTTCATTTGTTGTTGTTGTTGTTTGAGACAGGGTACCACTATATAATCCTGGTTGGCCTGGAACTCTCTATTTAGATCAGGCTGCCTCAAATTCACAGAGATCTTCCTGCTTCTGCCTCTCAAGTGCTAGGATTAAAGGCATGTGCTACCCCCACATGGAGGTTAAGAACTGTCTGTAACTCCAATTCCAGGAGAACTCCAGTTCCAGGGGAACCTGAGACCCTCTTCTGACCTCTGTGGCATTTCACGACACGGGTGCACAAACCTACATGCAGATAGTACACTCATACACATACAAAAAAAAGTTAATAAAATAAAGGCATGTGCTACCATACTTGGCCCATATTCTTAATTCCTTTTTTGTTTGTTTTTTAGAGACATGGTCTCCCTGTAGCCTCAGGTATCCTGGAACTCACTATATAGACCAGGCTGGCCTTGAACTCACAGAGGTTTTCCTGCCTCTGCCTCCTGAGTGCTGGGATTAAGTCATCATCGCCACACTGAACATTATTAATTCTTAATCACTATTAAAACAGCTAGTGCGCCCCTTTTCTAAACCCAGGGAACAATATGCAGAAGAGGGGGCGTGGTAGAATGTAAGGGCTGCGATTGGGGTGAATGGTGAAACTACAGCAATATGGTCTGGACACTCATTTGAGCAACTTGATTGAACATACAAGCCCCCTCGCTGGAAGGTGGGACCCATGGGCTGTGTGGGTTTGGGCACAACTGCCTGCAAATTGGTTTTACATGAAGGATGCTTGTAAAAAATAAAATAAAAAAAAATATAACAGCTAGTGCATACTGGCTGCTTTTTCTATGACAAGCATTGGGCTGAACTTCTGAGAGGTATTAGCTAATTTAAATTTCAGAACACAGGGAGTTGGTAGATATTGCTATTATACTTCTTCACTGATGAGAAAACTGAAGTAACTGTGACCCAAGTTCTCACAGCCATTAAGAGCAGAGCCAGATTTAAATCCATACCACCTGGCTCCCAAGTTCTTGCTTATAAGTGTCGAGCTACACACACTCTGAGAATAATCAGTGGCTGTATTTGTGGACTAAGTCACTTGAGTTTTTTTGATCAACAGTTTCATGGAATGAAGCTGTTCCTTATTCGCTTTTTGTGGCACCTTACCTGCCTACCTGCCTTGCTGTTGCCCCCTCCCCCCCGTTTATTTCTTTTCTAAGCCTTACCTATGGCTATAGTTTTGAGTATCCACAGTGACAATAACTTGAGCTACATATGGGCTAATAGGGGAGTCCGGGGCAGGTGACTGCTTCCCTAGGTGTCAGGTGTCCAGTGATATCCCAGAGCTGGAGCTGGGACTGGGTGAGGAGAGCCGTGTCACATTCTCTAATCTGCTTGTGTCAATACTGGCCTGGCAGAGGTGAAGTCAGGGTAGAAGGAGGCCTGCAAGAGGGACATTTCGATTGCTTGCAGCCTTTTTCCTAGCCTGCCACAGGATGTGATGCAGGAGTGTATAGAGAGATGGGTATGGGCTGGAGTCCAACCTTGGACTGTTTCCTACAGGCTCTGGCCAGCTTGGTGACCTTGGGCAGGAAAGGTCTCACCTCTTAAGTGCCATGCTTCTCCTGCATAAAATGTCCAGGAGGGTTCACTAGTTAACTTCCAAGGTCCCTTCCAGCTCTCACATTCCTTGTGCCTATGATTCTGTGATTAAGTTCTTGGAGAGTTTAAGTACTGATAAAAGTGCCATTAAGCTCTGTATGCTCAGCAGCGGTAGCTGTCTGTTACCTGATACCTGGCCAGGTTGGGGGCAGGAGGCTGAAGGCAGGTGAATGGACAGGAAAGGCTACATGTAGGTGGAAGGAGGACTGGATAACTGGGGGGCAGGCTAACTGAGCTTTCTTTGATTTCTAGGCCCTAGTATACTAAGGCCAACCATCAAAGACACTTTCCCAACAACAGAACCTTATGCACTAAGTTCCCCAGGCAAGTGACTAGAGATAATTGAGACAGAACTGAGTGGGTCTCAGGCAGAGACTCGAAGGACATACCAATTTGGGGGGGATGAACTGCTTGACCCAAGGCTCCACTGTCTATCATTCTCTGACCTCAGGTCAGAGCCACAGAAAGAGAGAAATGTATTAAGGCGGCAGGGGAGCTTTTGCCCTTAAGTCTTGGAAAACAATAAGTGATTGTCCCACAGGTCTGGTTGTTCACCTGCCTGAAGGCACAGGGCTGGGAGTTAGAATCCATGGCATACTTTGTGTACCCCCACCCCCATGTTTCCTTACCCAGAAGTCTGCTTTCCTTGGTGCCAAGGATTATAGCATGTCCCCCAAACAAATATGACAAGGAACTAATTAAAGAAAAAATATTCTCCAAATGGGGGCCTAATCCTTGTTCACTGATTGAGTTCTTCCTGTCTTCTATTTGCTCTTTGAGCCACTGAGACACCTAGACAATTAAGCAAAGTTTTTGTCCCCAGTGCAGTGCAGGTTTATTATTAAATCTTAAATCCTTAGAGGCCTCTGTGGCATCAATGTTTCCAACCCTCACTTACTGAGAGCTTATGACATGCGAGGCTTGGTTTAGGAACTTTTATACCTCCCCCCTCCCCCTCATGGGAAAGAGTGTGAGGGCTGCGACTGCCACCCATGGTCCACAGTGAGTGCGGACAAAATCATTCACTTTCTTTCCGAGAGTCAACTTCTCAAACTGTAATATGGGAGATAACATATTTAAAAGAACAAAATAGTATGCAATTTTTAATGATTTTTAAAAAGTATCAGTGGGAGCAGGGCGTGGTGGCGCATGCCTTTAATCCTAGCACTTGGGAGGCAGAGGCAGGCAGATCTTTGTGAGTTCAAGGCCAGCCTGGTCTAAGATCAAGTTCCAGGACAGCTGGGGCTACAGGGAGACCCTGTCTCAAAAAGACCAAAAAAAGAAAAAAGTATCAGTGGGGCTGGAGAGATGGCTCAGTGGTTAAGAGCACTGACTGCTATTGCAGAGGACCCAGGTTCGATTCCCAGCACTCATATGGCGACTAAGAACCTTCTTTAACTCCAGTTCCAGGGGAATCCTATGCCCTCTTCTGACCTCCGCGGCATTACACGACACGGGTGCACCAACTACATGCAGACAGTACATTCGTACACATAAAAATAATAATAATAAAAAAATAAAAAGTATCAATGCAGCAGGGAAGCAGAAAATAGTAACGGCTAGTGATCATACTCAGGTTCCAGCTAGTGATCATACTCAGGTTCCAGGCTTCTTTGGGTTCCTCTGGGACAAGACTGACAGGTTTCTAATTTCTAATTACCCTTGCATCCTTGGTACCCATGGCAGGGCCCGGAGTGCAGTAGGCACTCACCACGACATGTGCCCCGGGCAGCCCTCCGCTCCCCAGGGACACTCAAGAGCATTTATGAATTACAAAATTCATGATGGTGAACCAGGAAAAGTGGATAAAACATTCTTAGTAGAAGACTTTGAAGACCCTCAGCCCGGGACAGAGTAGGAGGAACAAAAAGTTTGCTAAAATGTGTAAGTCATAGTGAGAAAATGAGTAGAAAGAAGACCATAAAGAGTCCTTGTGCATACTCAACGGGAGAAACACCTTTCAAGAGATCCAGGGGAATTCTCCATTAACCTCCCAATGGAAGCAGACGGATGTCCTTGATGCCAGTGTGAATAAAACAAAAGAACACATAAGTAACTTGTGTAAGAACTCTCTTAAGTAACTCTCAGGGGAAGGAAGAAATCAAAGGGGATATTGTATTTTTATAAATGCTCTATCACCAAGGGTCCCAGGCATCAGTGACAGGCCCGGGACCGTTAGTAGCTGGGTCTCCTAAGTCATTCAGCCAAAAACTGGGCTGAGACTTCCAAAAAGTCTCTCCGAGCCTCGGTTTCCCTTTCTGTCAACCGGCCCATCTGTTTTGGTGGCGGGGGTCCAAGCCTGTGGGGGAGGGGAGGAAGGTACGCCCCGAGCCGCCACCGCTTTCCCTGGAGCACCGGAGGCTGCGGGCCCGGGAGGCGACAGCAGAGGGCGCTGGCCGGCCGGCCGGGCCCGCGTCTGCCATTGGTCCGGGCTGGGACGCAGGGCTGAGGAGTTGGTGGAAAGTGACAAGTTGGGCGAGAAGAGCGATCGCCGAGCGCGGGAGGAGCCGCCACCGAGGGAGCCCCGCGATCGCAGCCCGGGCACAGGACGTTCTTTGCAAGTCGGAGCCCAGGACACGCCGTCCGCTCGGGCGATCCGGACAGTCAGGAACTGCGCGGCCGGCCGAGGCGAGGCTGCAGCAGGAGGGCTGGGGCGGAACGGAGCTCCGGGTCCGGAGGCGGCCGGGCGCAGGCGAGGGAGCGGGTCCGAGGGACAAAGAGCTTTGCAAAGGCCCCCGGCGTCCTGCGAGCGCCAGCGGCCGAGACGAGGTGGCCGGGAGCCCGGGGCGAGCCCGTGGGTGCGCTGCGCGCCGCCGGGAAGCCGCCGCCGCCGCCGCCGCCGCGAGAGGAGGAATGCACCGGCCGCGCCGCGGGACGCGCCCGCCGCCTCCGGCGCTGCTGCTGGCCGCGCTGCTGCTGGCCGCGCGCGGGGCCGCTGCCCAAGGTAAGCGGAGCCTCCTCCGCCGGCCGCGGAGCTGGGAGCCCGGAGCGGGGCAGCCGCCCACCGCGCGCGCGCCGGGGCCTCCGCCGGCTCGGGAGCCCCGGGCGGCTGGGGCGCGTCCCGGCTCCTCGGTTCCTAGCTGCAGTTGTCAGCGCTGACAGGAAGAGTGGACCGACCCGGGGGTCAAGGGGTGATGCTGCTCGTCTGCCCGCCTCCCCCTGGACTCCTAGCGCACCCCAACTGGCGTCCCGGCCATCTGTCCTCTGGGTCCTGGAGGGAGTGTGCATTTTCAGGGGCGCCTGCCGGAGCCCAGGCGGTCCGCGAACCCGCGCAAACAAAAGCCCGGTGGTCCTGGGGCTCCCGCGGCTTTGCGTCTCCAGCGCCCGGTCCTCCCGCCCTCGGACACTTCGGAGGGTCGGTCACCATGCTGGCCAAAGCGTGTGCTCCGCCACTTTGTGCAAAATGGGCTGTCAGAGGCGGCTCCAAAGTGCTCTGAGTGTGCGTGTGCGTGTGCGTGTGTGTGTGTGTGTGTGTGTGTGTGTGTGTGTGTGTGTGTGTGTATGTGTGTGTGTTACAAGTAAGGAGCAGGAGAGCCATCTAATGTATACTTGATTTTGGTAATCTCCAAAGACAATCGCCACAGTTAGAGAAAGAGTCCACCAGCAGCCGGAGCGTCTTAGTTCTCTGCGGGAAGATTGCTTGGATCCTTGCTGGGTCTGAGCCTGTACACAATGAGAGGGAAGAGCCCGCTGAGCCAGTGGGGACAACCGATTCATTCTTTGGAGGTTGGAGGGGGAAAGTTGATTAAACTCTCTGGGGTCTCGGGCCTCACTTTTAACATGCATCCCTTGAGGGGGTGTTGAAGCCCCTGGATTCTGTCCGCCCCCATTTCCAGCCCCAAACCTCTGTAGATAAATAGGACCTTGCTCTTTTATCATTCATCTCTGAGCGCTGTGTTAGGACGAGAAAGGGCTCCAGTTTACTTAGCAGTTGGGAAAGAGATCTATCTATTCACCGCTTAGAGTGACTGCCGAATTTGTTTCTATTGAAGGTTCAATCGCTCTGGAAGGAATGAGTGTGGATTTTGATTTCCTAGAGATGATTTTGGGCCTTGAGAGCTGCTTTCACTGAGGGTAGAGTTCAGAACCTGGTCCTGACAGTGTAGTTGGGCTTAATCTGGAAGCCCTTAGGGGTGAATAGAGCTTCTAATTGTCATTAAGATGCTCATCAGTAGGGGTGCACCTTCCTGAGGGAAACCCTAATGAAATGTAAACAGTTTGGTCACATGGATGTTTTGCTTGGTGATGCCAAACATCTGGCTGTGTGCCACCACACCTGGGTGAAAACTAGAAAATGGGCTGTGCTGCCCACATGATGTAAACATTGGCCTGAAGTCGGTTGCCCGACCTAACTGGGGTGAGTCTGCCTAAGGCTGGATTCCTGCCTTGGAACCTTGATTAATTCCATCATTTCCGTGGACTCCTTTACTTTTATTTAACTTTTCAACAGCCACTATCTCTGCCAGTGGGTGGTGGTGGTGGATGGAGAGAGTTCACCTTTTTTGGTATTCCACCTTTAAATAAAGGCCCATGCAATGAATTTGGGAATGTAAAATAATAGTGTTAGCAGCAGCTACCCAAATACTGTCTCCTCTAACTATTTATAGGCTTTCCAAAAAAAAAAAATTGCCTATTCTATAGTCTAATAATGGGTTCAAACCTGTTATTACTGTCCCACCATCTTTGAAACACCTTTCTTTCCATTTTTGTGAAGGCTTGCCCTCTTATCCTTCTGCCTGAAGTTCCTAAGGTAATCATAGTGGCTCAGGAAATCAACTTAAAAGGGGATATATTTTATTTACTACATTGTAAAAATAAACAGATCAGTATTACTTCCGTCACTTTCTTATTTGATTGGCAAGGAGGAAAAGCCTTTAAATGTATTGTGTCTGGCCTGCTCTTTGTTGACCTCCTCAGCTACTTCCTATCTGCCCGAAGTTGAATTGTGGGAAGTTGGAGCTCCTGCCTATTTTGTGGTTTGTGTTTGTTTGCTGTTGTTTTTTTTTTTTTTAATCTCCAACTGCTGTATCAGTTGATGTCTGTCCAGACTACATTTAGAATAGGAGTCTTGAATATTCATTAGCTTGTAGGCTTTGCTAGTGAATATAGTGAGGGCCCAAGTAGTCAGCCAGCAACTTATATTAGGAATGGCTGGAAAATCCTACTTGGCTGGTTAGGGAGAACCACGAGGCAGAATATGTAAAGGATGTGGTCAAAGTGCCGCTGGCAGGGTTACCTTGTTTGTTTGTGTTTTGAGACAGGGTCTTCCTCTGTAGCCCTGGCTGGCTTGGAACTTGCTTTCTAGACCAGGTTGGCTTTGAACCCACAGAGATCTGTCTACCTCTGCCTGAGATTAAAGGCATGTACCACCATACCTGACTGGTAGGGTTTACTTTATAATATAGTAGGCTGTTTTATGCCTCTGATGCTTGATATTTAATTAGGAGTATTTTTATTGTATTTTAAATTAAAATTTGCTTTGTGATTATATGTGGTATACATTTATGTTCATGTGGGCATTTGCATGTATGCATGATGACACGTATGATGTTGATGAGAGTGTGGAGGCCAAAGGTTGATGCTCAGTGTCTTTCTTGATCACTCCACCTTATTTTTTGAGACATGGTCTCTTTTATTCAACCTGGAGCTCATCTCTTCAGCTAGGCTAACCAATGACCTCTAGGGGTCCCCTTTTCTATGCCTGGGGTTACAGATGCATACCCAAGCTTCTCCATGAATGCTGGGGACAGGAACTAGCTTCTGGTTTTTTTTGTTTGTTTGTTTGTTTTTTTTTTTGTCTTTTCGAGACAGGGTCTCCCTGTAGTCCCAGCTGTCCTGAAACTCACTCTGTAGACCAGGCTGGCCTTGAACTCACAAAGATCTGCCTGCCTCTGCCTCCCAAGTGCTAGGATTAAAGGCGTGCAATACCACGCCCAGCTAGGAACTGGCTTCTTATGCTTTGCATTGCAAGCAGCTTTTTGACTGAGTCATCTCTCCAAACCAGGAGTTCTTTTAAAACTGTTTTCTTCCATTATATTTTCTGTCTCCCACATGGTGAAAATAGGCTCCAAATAGGGCCATTTTAAGATGACACGCCATTCGTACCCAAAGGAACGTGAGATTTTTGGTCATGGTTTAGTGACAATCACCTATACCACTTCAAGTACTGTAAAAAGTTATGCTGTATCCTGTGGAAAACCAGTACTTTTAAACTCTGTGCACATGGATATAAATGTCTATCTGCAGACAAAGGGAATATTTGCACATGCAACTATAGCAAGGGCTTTACAGAGTTTTGCTGAGTCAATAGCAAACAACCTTTTGGGTTGTATGTACAAATGTTATTCTCTTTGCTTAGGAAAAGTGCAGCCCAGCACTTTTTTTTTTTTTTTCTGGAGAATTTTCCCTTTTCTTTTCACATCTTCCAATATTAAAAGAAGTAATAAGAGGAACCAGATAGTAGATCTTAGTGGCTACAACCCAGACTTTGGCATTTGGGCAGACCTGGATTTGAATCTTTTCTCTTTTGTATGACAAGTATGGTGACTAAACTTTTTGAGCCTTGTACGAGTTTTATGCGATCTCAATAAAACCAGGCGTGTCAAGTACTACAGAAGAGCTCCCAGGCTAGATCTGGCTAGAAGAAATTAGCTCGGAATACATGAGAGTCAGGATATCTATCCTCCAGAAATAATATACAAAATTTCATGTGCATGTTGATAGTCAGAGGTTTATACTATAATCAGATCTTCCAAGAAAACTGCAACCCTACAAAGAGAGGGGACACTGGCTTGTCAGATGGACACCTGGGCAGTGAATTTCCTGCCTGGAGAGGTTGACAGGAATGGAGTGTTGGTGGTCAGTCCTTGACCTCAGCCCAGGTCAGCCACTCTGTAGAGCCTCTCCCTCTCACTTCCCAGGTCCCCTCTTGCCAGATGGGCTGGTAATTGGATCTGGGAGAAGCTGATGAATGGCAGGAGGTCTTTGTGACCTCAACTAAGCATACATCTCCCTGAACTCAAGATTCTGAGATACCCTGTTTGTGCAATTTATTGAACATATACTTAGCGTAAACCTTTTAATGGGTTAGTCACTACTTTAAGCTGTTGCTAGTATTAACACAGTTAATGCTGTTATCTTAACTGTCCTCTGTCCCGTGTAGTTTCTCGTGGCTTAACTCTTATCTTCTTATATGCGGAGCAGTGGTGGTGGTTCACTGTGCTTTCTAAGGGCAGTGGAGGGATGTTTTCTTTGTCATCATCTGGAGGGTATAAGACGTGATGGGGGATTGTCAATTCCAATTTTCCTGTGATACAGCACTGCCCCAGCCAGCCTTTCTGCTAATTTACAGGTAGACAGACTGGAAGTGCCAGGAGAGCCCAGGGCCTCTGGGTCTTAAAACAATCGCATTTTTGCAATGAACTATGACTTTGATGCGGTTTGAGGAGTGTGTCTGGTAGTTCCTTCCGGCTAGCGATGAGATTTTTTGATGGAGTGCATGTGTACTTGCATCTTGGTGCATAACCAGGGTGTAGGCTGAGGAAGGCTGATTTATTGGAGTGTTCTCTTAGAAAGAGTGGCAATCACCCACTCAGGGTCCCATTAAGGAGTTGATCCTGGCAGATCCAGCCCCAGCTGGAAGACACTCCTCTTCCAGGTTCTTTCTCAAACAGAAAGGTCTGGGCCTGGCTTCACTGATTCCCTGGGCTGTGACAGGAAAGTCCAGTCTCTGGACACAGGAGGAGAAAGGAATAGTCTTTTAGGGAGTGTGAGAAGGAGGAAGGGGGGGTGCTCTTCGAAAATCCTTAACTAAATGCAGCTGCTTCTTACATGGAGTCTGACTTGCATGCCAGGAATATCTAAAAAGCTAACGAATACAAAATAAAAATAAACAGCAGTAGAAAGGCTCCCTCTTTGTTGCAGTATGCTCGGTTGGGGTTTTCAGTTTGTTTAGGAATGGGATAATTGTGGCATCCACTTTATTTTGGTAAGGCAGTGAATCGTGGATTGATGTGATGTCATCGGGATGTCGTACTACCTGACCCCTTTCCTTGCCCCTGCCCTGCCCACTGAACACCCGGGCTTGGACATCCACATGTCCTATGGCTCAAACTGTTGCCCCTGAGTGAATTACATTGGAAGAAGGCAGATAATTGAATTGGCTAATCTTGGCAGATCCAGCAGATTTCACACCCCATCTCTCACTAATAGAAAGGCAGTAGAAGGCTACAACATCCTCAGATGAAAAGGTTGTATAAAAAGGCCCTGCTTAATAGTAACTGTCTGTCCACAAATAAGGTTCTATAGAGTTTTGATCCAGAAACTGTTATTAAATACTGATAAATGAAGCCTCAGGATGTTTGGTCTCTTTACATTTCTCATTCTCTGTCTTTCTCTTTTCTCCATAGAACCAAAGTTTTTTTTTTTTCCTTTGAAAAAAAGGAGCGTAAACGATTAACCAGTCCAGACTGTTTATTTTTTCAAGTATTTCTATACAGAAGGGACCTTCTTTGATAGCCATTTAGAGAGGTGGCACTGGGGTAACGGATAGAATGAAATGTGAACCTAATAGATGACAGTTAGAATTGGGACCTTGCTACACGCTTGGTTATGTACTAATCACTTTTGCATTGTTGGGACCAAATGTTTGAAGGAAATAAGTTATGGGAGCAAAAGATTATTTTGATTCCTAGTTTCAGAGGGATTTCAGCCTTTTGTGGACTGGAGGACTTGGTGGAACAGCTCTGTCCATGGTGGCAGGACAATGAGGTGGAGACACTGTTCATAGAATGATAGACCAGGGATCACAGGGAGTGGGCCAGCACCAGGAGTGGGCATGACCTCATCCCCAGTAATCTCCCTCCATTAACTGGTCATTCAAACAGCCTTCACAGGAGTGCCTCAAGCTAAGAACTAAATGTTGAGAGCCTAAGCCTACTAGAGACATTTCAGATTCAAATATTAACAAGTTAGTTATCTCCTGAGCCACTGTTTCCTTATCTGTAAAACTAGTATCTGACTTGCAGGGTTGTTTTCAGGAGAATTAAAGCATATGTGGTCAGAAAGCACTCAAAAGCACCAGGGACCTGGAGAGTGGGAAGCTGTTAGTTGTCATCACAATCCTGGGCTTACTGAGAAACCAGAGAATAAGGCCCTGGGTCGATGATTGTTCTGCCAGGAGATGCAATTAGCTTCAAGAATAGCACTCTTACAGGTTAATTTTGAGGGTCCTGAGTGTTTGGTTTTACAGGGAACATGTAGACGATTCTGGCTCTGAACAGTCCTCAGGCCAGGTCCCTACCAGAGGGGGTCTGTTCTGCAAAGCCTTAGCTTAAAACAAAGGCTTTTCAGAACTTTGGGCTCTTTAGGGAAGAGCAACTCTTTCCCTGTGTTTAGTGTAATTTCAGGATCTTGCAACTGGGAATGTTCTAGCTCAGACCTCTACTTGTAACCTGACTGTTTTTAGCTCTAATATCCAAAGAGCAGAACTTTAAAGAGAAGAATAATGGCTCAAAAGGAATCCTGAGGTGGTTCTGTTAGCCATTAAAAAAAAGTTTATGTTACCCACAGAAAGAGGAGTGATGTGATACATAGGCCTGGGAGGGGTGGTCAAAAAAACCCTCTGAAGACAAAGCAGAGTTTGTGGTTTTTATTTTTGATTTTCAACAGTAAAGTCTGTTGTTCAATACATTTCAACCAATATTTCTTACCTACTTATTATATGCAAAATGCAGTGTTAGTTCCAAAAAGTAAAACGTTATTCCTGCCCTCAGGGAGATAAGGAGGAGGAGGAAGTCTTATCCATTTGGAGTGGCCGCTGTGTGTGTCTAGCATCATTCTTTGCAATTAGACTTCCATGTCTCAGCGGTATTGAAGGTTGGGCTTCCAGTTGTATGTATTTACGGATAAAGGAAAAGGCCAGTATCTCAGCCAATTGTGTGCAGTTATTAAATAGGGACTTGGGATTTGAACCCAGGTATTTCAGTCATCAAGTCGACCCTATTTCCACATCCTTGAAGTGTGCCAGGGAGATGCCGAAAGACAGACTTGTACCCTCCATGAGTCAATCATTTCTCTCACAAATGAATTATAAAAGATGTGAGAAAGTGCCATAGAAATATGTAGGGTGGAAACCCCAAGTTCTCAGGAGATTGGAGGGTGAAGGGAGAAGATGACTGACACCTTCGCAGGCTGACTGGGGGCTTTCTGAACTAATTCATAGAAAATGCTTAGTGCAGTGACACATACATAGTGAGTGCTTGTTTGGTCAGAAAGAGGCCTGCATGGTGTTTTACTGCTTATAAAGCCTTCTAAAGCTCTTGCCCTTGATCCCTTTTTCAATGTCATCTGGATTTTGGAAGAATAAGTAGCCATGCTGTCTACATGGAAAGGCAGACATCAAGACAGTTGCTTTGACATCTCCCCCTCAGCTCTGATCTAGGAGGATACTCACTCAGGTACAGTGGTTACATGAATCACTGTACATGACGACAAGCTTTAGCCTGCCAGGACCTCTGGCCCACACATACCACTTTCCGTCCTTCATTCACTAATCTTACTTACTTTATTTGTTTATTTTATTTATTTATTTATTTATTTATTTATTTATTTATTTATTCTGTTACTGTGAGCTGAATATTCTGGTAGTTTTTCTGGTCACCTGAGAATTTTCCAAGTGGTAGATTTGTGGCAATGGTTGATTGCTAGCTGGTTGGCAAATCCATTTCTGCCTCTTCTAGAGCTCATGGTATTGACAGCTCTGTCATAATTGAGAGAGGCCATGTGACTAAATACTAGCCACTAGAATTAGACTCAGAAAGAGTGAGTGTCACTTGTGGAGTCCATTAAAATCTCCCCAGGCAGGTTTACTCTGACCACCTGGGATGCCACGTGATGGAAAGAACGTGGGACTGACCCTCCTTTCTTCACTGCTCTGTGTTTGAAGACGCCTGCTGGTCTGTACTGCCTTGCAACAAAATAAGTGTTTGTTGTTAAGGCTCAGATTTGGGGCTTTTCTAATTGCAGCTACTGAGGTTTCCTTACCTAATGAAAAAGTGTTAAGACGGGCGTGGTGGCACACGCCTTTAATCCTAGCACTTGGGAGGCGGAGGCAGGCGGATCTTTGTGAGTTCAAGGCCAGCCTGGTCTACAGAGTGAGTTCCAGGACATGTGGGGCTACAGGGAGACCCTGTCTCAAAAAAGACCAAAAAGAAAGTGTTAAAGATAGCGTGTCTCAAGATTAATTCAGGGTCAGCGTTTTTAGCTAGAACAAAATAGGCCACCTAGTTTGGGTCAGATCACCTCACATGGAGCCTGAGGCTTCTCTCTGTGATTTGAACTCCTTTCTAAAATATTTATGGCAGGCACTGGGGTACTCATTGTGGGGAATCTATAACTGTGACTGGCCTTTGGAGATTTCACCTTTAGGGGCAATAAAATAGGCCCCTGTAACATAATTACATAGCCACCGAGCGCGGAATTGGCAGTGATATATGGAGATTCCTAAGAAGGGAGAGGTCTTTAGGGAGGAAGCCGCCATGTTGTGAAAGCTCAGGGATAGTGAGGATTCCTGGGAGGATGGAAGGTGAAGAGATGAGAGAGGGAGAGTGGAGCAGGACGCTGTGCTGCCTGCATAGGGATGGGTCTGCACTAGCCTGCAGCTGGCTGCTCTTCCCTCCAGGATGCACTCAATTCAGGGCTGGCCTGGGTTCTTAGGTGGCCCTTCACCTGGGAGGGAAGCAGGCCTCCAGGGAATGGAGAGTAAAGGAAAACAAGCTTTGAATAGTACCCAGTGCCTATGAAGCAGTAAACAGGGAGGATGGTGTTTTGCCTTCCTCTCCAAAGGGTGACCCAGTGACTTAAAGATGCCTTCATCCCTCTGCTGCAGTGGCTTTGTTCTGTAGTGCAGGCCTCTAAATCCTAATCCCATGTTGCCTGCTTGATGGAAATCCTGGGAATGACAGATGACAGTGGTGTACATCCAGAGTACTGGGTCCCAGGTACTAGTGTTTGTTTGTTTTGTTGCTGGAGACTGAACTCAGGTATTTTTCTACTGAGCCACACCCCTAGGCCTCTAAGTTCTCTAAGTATTTTAACTTGCATGGTCTTTGGGGACTCCTATTGAATTGTTATTCCCACAGAATTGTTATTCTCCAGAGAAGGAACCTGAGGCACAAAGGTCTTGTGCCCACAGCCATTCAAATGGAAAAGCCAGGATTTGAACCTGCGAGTTCAGAAGTTGGGGCTGTGTCCTTAATCACAATGCCACATTACAGCTCTGCTTAAAAAAAAAATTATTAAGTTTCTAAACTCTACCTGATGATTACAATTTTGCAAATGGTCCCAGTCTACTAGGTGAGTCAAAACAATTATAATTAAATCCCCCAATTTGTATAGGGCATTGTGACTTACAGAATTATTTCACACGAAATATGAACTTTAATTTTCCAACAAAATTTTTTTTATTAATTTTTTATTTATTTCTGTATGTGTATGAATGTACTGTCTGCATTCATGTTTGTGCACCTGTGTTGTGCAATGCCGCGGAGGTCAGAAGAGGGTCTCGGATTCCCCTGGAACTGGAGTTCTCCTGGAATTGGAGTTTCAGACGGTTCTCAGCCGCCATGTGGGTGCTGGGGATCGAACCCGGGTCCTCTGTAAGAGCTGTCGGCGCTCTTAACCGCTAGGCTATCTCTCCAGCCCCTAATTTTCCAACTAATCAAATAAAGTGGGCTTCTTTTCTTTCTTTGTTTTTCTGTTTTTATGTCAGGCAAACTCACGATTGGCAGCTCACCCAAGGTCACTGTGAGGGTGGCAGGGTCTGGCTGAAATGTAGCCCCTCTGCTCGGTCCCAGAGGATTACTTGTGTTCACAATTTGTGCCTCTGAGACTCTGATATAGGCAGTTTTCGCTGCTGGTGCTCGTCTGATTCTCTCTTGTCCTCAGATCAGCCATCATTCTAGGGAAGTCTAGAGGCGTTTGTGGGCGTGGCCTGGAGCCTAAGAAAAATCCTGTCCTCAAATGGGAGGTGGAATGGAGTTTTACCTTGGCAAGCTGGGCAGGATGCTGACGAGTGCTGGGCTGAGTACCTGGGCCGAGGACCTGGGCTGTGGCTTGTGGTCAGTGTGTGATTTGCAGAGCCACAGCCTTGATTAGAGAGCGATACTCTAAGATTTTCACAGGATAGGATAAGCAAAATGTCTAGGCCTCAGACCTGGTTACGCTTACTTGTGTAAGACAGCCTTGTAGCACCTGGAAGTCTTTGGTTATAATTAAATTCCTGTTTCTCAAGGACATGGACAGGAAATAAAAACAGACCCTGTTGCCCCAAACCCAGATATCCATGAAAGGCTCTTATCTGTTCTTTATGGGAAATTGACACCGTTTCCGGAAGGGATTAAACCTCAGGACAGAAAGCGGGTTATTCTACTTTTCTTCACCTGAGTGGAATCCTTGCATCTTGGGCTTCACTCCAGCTTCCTAGTCTCTCACATGCTGTTTACATCCCCTGGAGGGGAGTGGTTGTTTTCCTTTGTCCCATGGGAACTTGCAGTGTGATGGCAGTAAGTCCTGGCTCTATATGTGTAGACCTTAAGGGATTAGTGTTTAACCCTATTCCAAGGACTGCGGTATAGGCTCTTGCAGTCGCAAGGCGTTGCCTTCTTGACACTGGCCATATAGACGGCTGATAACTAGTGGCAGCATGTTTTGATGTCCTTTTAAGCCAAGGAATAAAAAACTTTGCCTGTGGTCAGATAACTCTCAGTGCTGCTGGTCTTCTGGGGTATGCTTGATAAGTAATATCCCACTAAGAAAGCAAGAGTAGAACTGAGCATGCTGTTTGTTTTCCCCACAAGTATCCCTAAGCTACTGTCCGGAATGAGTGCCCCAGGATGGAGAGAGAAAATGCGTAGAGAGAGCCCAGGTCTAAATACTGGGCTTCTTCCTTAGAGGACAGTGCCAGACACTGGTCACAAAGCCTTCCTCCTTACCAATGATGCAACTTGATATCTTTTAAAGGACAGTTGCTAGATTTCAGGGTTATGTTGGTGCTAAAGCTGTATAGGTAAGTAAGTCAATATATTTACAAGAAACCTTCCTGGACCTTTGCCAATGACTCTAGAAAGTTCCTTAGCCAATGTGGGGTGTGAGTGGAAATGGTTTCCCCTAGACTCTTGGAATCAACAGAGCCATAGATCTGTCTGCTCAACCCCAGGCATTGGTGTGTAGAGGCGAGGGAGGAAAGGCACAGTTCCCTCACCTGCCTAGTGATACCTCCTGTGTAAACTGCCAGGTTGTCCCTGCTTCCGCTTGCTTAAATATTTGCTTAACACCTAAAGTGGGTGCAGGAGAGATATATGGCAGTATCTTTCCCCATAGGAAGTTTGCTGTTTTAGTTAAGGAAACAAGATTGATACAGCCAAAATGGTCACCGAAGACAAAGCCTGGTCTTTGTTAGGGTCCTTTCCCTGCCTCTACTCTAAGGCCTGCCCACCTCCCGGTTCCCATGGCTCACCCGGCTACCCTTTCTATCCCTCCTCACTGAACTGCCCTTCAGCCTCCAGCGAGCCCCACAGTCCACACCAGTCTGATGTGCTTGTCTTCTCTCCTCCTCTCTGTGCTCCCACCTTCTGCCGCCATTATGCTAGCCACAACATCCTGTCACTCAGATGTAGCTCAGCACCGAGATTTGTGTCTTCGCAGTCTTGGTCACTGCTGTGGACTGAACACCTGCTCTGGTCCTCACACCTGGAAAAGCATTTTGTGTTTCACATTGGAATCATAGTTTGTCTTTCTAGAACGATCACCCTAACCTCAGCCCCTGGCCCCACTCTTTCCTTCTGAGAGACGTCTCTTCATCCTTTTACAAGAGGACCTGCTTTAGCTTTGTAATAAGGGTTGGCAGTCTAACCCTCAATTCCTAGCCTGATTGAGGGGCATGATCATAGGGTTACCTGGGACTTACATGCAGGCCCTCCTGGCTAGGGAAGGTGACAGGTGCCTTGGCCACATCCTTGCCCAGAAAGCAGCTGATGTGTAGGAGACAGAGGCTTGACTCTCGAGCAGGCCTTGGTGAGGTGAAGGCCACATAGTGCTGTTTCTGTTCCCCTCAGGCAGGATAGATTGTTTCTTATGAGGTTATTGTTTCCTGACATACATACTTCTTACCTCACCAGTCCTCCTCCAGAAATAGTGTTATTGCTATTTCTTAACCTAGGAGAGTTATTTTTTTTCTTCATGAGAAAATATAGGTCTATTAAAAACCAATGCAATAAAATAAATATTATGCAACAAAAATGAACTTGCCCAGAATCCTTCCACCCACAACTTCTGATAAGCATATATATATATATATATATATATAGAGTTATATTATAGAGTTGACATCAGTCAACCAACCACCATTCCATTTTACCCAAGAGGAGAGTGCTAAGTCCATGTTAAGAGAGTGTTCCATTAATGTCCACTTGCACAAAGAAGGTACTGGGCAAAGGAGAGATTTCTTGGAAAGATTTTGTGTAAGTGGGGCTTACTAGTCTCTTAATCTATTTTCTATGGCTGTGACAGAATACTTGAGACTGGGTATATTTATGAAACAGAGAAGTTTAGCTCCTAGTTCTGGAGGCTGGAGATCCAAGATCAGGTGACTGCTCCTTAAAAGGCATCGGATTGTCATACCATAGTGGTAGACCAACAGAAGGACAAGCAGGCATGTATGGGAGGGCTGACCCGAGAGTCTTGGGAGACGTGTGTAATAATCCTGTTCAATGACCCAGTTTCTTCTAAAGACCCCAATATTGCCACAGTGTTGAATTGGGGGGTGCTGGGAGTGGGCTTAGACCAAGGTAAGTACACCTGCTGTGTGGTCTGTTTGTAGGGGAGCCATGGGCAGCTGCTTTCCCATGATGAGAAATCCATGGTAACTCTTGCCTGGGCTGCTTTTTTTTTTTTTTTAAGAATGGCAGCAATTCAGGTTCTGGGGATGGGGTGGGGTGGGCAGCAATTCAGGTTCTGGGGATGACGTGGGGTGGGGTGGGGTAAGAAGGGCATGGAGACTAAAGGTCCTCCCTCCTGCTCTCCTTTTCCTGGAGACTTTTGAAAGATATCCCTTGCCATGGTTAGTGTTAACTGTTAACAAAATCTAGAATCCCCTGGGAGATGGGCTTCTGAGCCTGCCCAGGAGGGATTATCTTGATTACATTATTTGGAAGTCCTGCCCACTGTGGGTGGTGCCCTTCCCTGGTGGTGATCCTGGAGAAAGGGAGCAGAGCAGGCAGGTGCATTCACTGTTCTGTGTTCTCCATGCCGCTGCCTCATGATGAGCTGAGCTGCTTCAAGCTCCTGTTGCCTTCGCTTCCCCACGTGATGGGCTTCACCTCTGAATCGTGAGCTGGAATGAACCCTTCTATTAAAGCAACAGGCGGAAAAACCCCAAGCCATCCATCCATTTACTAGGGAAACACCCTGTTAGGGATCGATTTTTTTCCCCCTCTATTATCTTCCTATGAAGAGAGAGAATTGTCCACAATTTGAAATTGGAAGTCCTCTGTATGCCAATATAGCCAGAAAGAGCTTTCTTTAGACCCCCCAGAACCATCAGTGCCCAGCTGAATGTCTTTCTTTCCTGTGGGAGAGGGAAAGGGGCCTTAGACCAGCTTCCAGTGGATGTTCACGGGGCTGGAGAATTCCGAGCTGCCTGAGGTCTTGCCCGGCTCTTAGGACATTATTTCTTCAGCAGGTACATTGAGGTCCAGGTACCAGGGTCTGGACTGGATGCTGGGCCACAGGACCTTCTTTCAGGAAACTTGAGGCTGGCCTTGAGGAGAGTGTGAGATTACTGGGATGCAACAGGGTGTGAGCGGGAGTGCTGGGAAGTGTGGCAGGAGCAGAGTAGAGGAGAGAGGACCCAAAAGGCACCTCGAGGGAGGTTCCGCCACACAAAGTGTGTCTCAGAGACATCCAAGCCACAGTTCCATAGGCATTAGGAAGTAATGTTGACAGCAATATATGGGCCTCTCTGTTAAAATAACTTATTGATTTGAGGATTACATACAATGTATTTTGATCATATTCAGAGTCGCCTCCAGCCCCACCTTCCTATTCTCCCTTCACATCCTCTATTTTGTCTTTTGTTTTAAAGGCGTACTGAGTCTAGTCTGTGTTTCCTAAGTGCTCTTGGGTGTGGGTCTGTCCCTTGGAGTCTGGTCAGATCAGTAAGGAAAACTGATTCCCCCTCTTGAGCATTTATCAGCTGGTCCGGGGCCTCCTGCCCACCTCCCCCTTCCATGCTGGGCCCCATCTGGCTTGAGTTTGCTCAGGTCTTGTGCTGTGGTGGGTCAGGAAGGCTTCTAGGTAAAATAACTGGAGCGGAGCAGTGAGTGTGTGAGGCAAAGGACCAAGCCTTGAGTCAAGGGGTGGACAACGAGGATGAAAGTCTTGAAGTGGGGTTCTCAGTGCACAGCACAGCTGCAATCGCTTCTGAAGTCAATAGCAACATTTATATGAGTGCTTATTGTGTGCCCGGTGGTACTCAGCAGGAGGTAATTTTCATATCAATACTGTCAGGTAGGTTCTATTGTACCCATTTTTCAGATGAGAAAACTGAGACTGCCTCAGCAAAAAGCCGGACTTACAGGCCAAGGGAGCAGTCTGTGAGGATCAGATGAGGCAGCCCTACCCAGGGGAAAGGCTTTGGTTTGAAAAGAGAGAAATCTTTAAATCTGGCCTACTGCTCATCTGCTGTGTAATCCTGGGCTGATATGTAGTGCCTGTTTCCCAAGTTTTAAAACTGACCGATAGAACTCAGAGGATTGCTGTATCGATCACATGAGAAACCCAGGTGAGGTATTATAGACTTTGTGCAGTGTGAAAGTGTCAACTAGCAGCTATTGATATTTTCACATCAGTTATTGTTCCTCACTTCTTCAAAAGAGCTGAGGAGAAACTAGCTTCCAACTTATAGAGCTTCCTCTGTTCTTTGCCTAAGCTTTATTTTGTACTAATATCTCTAGATAAATTAATCACTGTGTCTAGTTGTGCTGGAAGCATCCTTCTCAAAGGTGAAAGAACCGGGAGATTGAGTTGGTACCCAGGGTTCTTGGCGGTCTAAGGAAATCCCTTGAGGTTCCATCTATTCTCTTCTCAAGCCCAGGCTTTCATGGGACCTTTCCTTAATTGCCTGTGTTGGTGGCAGGTGCTGAACAATTGGCATGTGGCCTCAAACACTGCTCTTCTTTTAGATGTATACATTTGATGCATGGTACCAAATGGCCCAAACAATACCTAGGTGCCATGTACAATGCTAGGTTCTGGAAACACGATGGTGAACAAGACAGGGATCTGGGGGTCTGGGAATCCAATGATGGAGATCTGCTGTGTGCCCTGGGGAATGCCGTTGGGAGGTGCTCAGGATCCATGTTTGACTTTGAATGCTTGCCGATGCCTCCTGGAATCTCCGGCAAGTCCACAGAGGAGACGTCTGCTTCAGGTGGCCTTGCTTCAGTGGCATGCACAGCTCATCCAGTTGGCACTACATCTGGGAATGTCCTGTCTGTGCTTTGTTTCCTGAGTGGCAAGGGCACTTCCTCAGGGTGAGCTGCATCTTGGCCATGCTGCCATTCTTTCCTGGGGCTGAATAGCTGTTGCGCGCAGCAGTCTCGCCGGCAAGAACTTCACGCGGACAGCAGGATTCTTCTGCAGCAAACTTTATTGTGTACAACTCTCTTGTGAGAAGGACCCCGAAATGGGGCAGAAGCACTGCTTATATAGCAGTCTAGAGGGCTCGTGCATGCTCTGGATTGGTGCACCATCCGATGCCTCATTTGCATACTAAAAGTGTGGGCTCGAACATCCTGTGGTTAATGAGCATCCTGTTTATCTTACGAGGAGGAAGTAAGGAGGGGAAGGGCAGGATGAAGATAAGCCTGGAATGTCCTGTGGGCTGGAACATCCTGAGGCTTATCTTACGTGGAGGAAGTAAAGTGAAACTAGCCTTCCTTGCTCGATGGGCGGGAGTGAGTTCACAAAAACTCTAGCACAGGCTTTCTTTTTTTTTTTTATTAATTAATTAATTAATTTATTTTTATGTGTATGAATGTACTGTCTGCATGCAGGTCTGCGCACCCGTGTCGTGCGATGCCGAGGAGGTCAGAAGAGGGTCTCGGATTCCCCTGGAACTGGAGTTCTCCTGGAACCGGAGTCACAGACGGCTCTCAGCCGCCATGTGGGTGCTGGGGATCAAACCCGGGCTTTCTTTAATGAAGCAGGCTACCAACAGATAGCATCTTGCCAGGGTCTGTGGTCCATCTCCCAGGAAGCTGACCTCTGGGGAAGAATCTACGTGCTGTCACGTGCACCTGCGGATACGTAGAGCTGTCACGTGCATCTGCGGATACGTAGAGCTGTACTTCTGCAGTCAGGTGAGGATAGTGCCTCGTTGTGCTGAATCCAGAGGAGGAAGAACATTCTGGCTCCCCTATTTGCTCTCAAGAAGGGCTTCCTCCTTCTTATCCGCTTGCAGGGTCCAAAGAGGTCCTCGGGTAAGGGAGTCTAGCTGAGATCAAGGTCCTGGCTCTGGTGTCTGCTGAGTCATTCAACAACCTGTGACCTTGAGACACCCCAAGCTCCCACTTTCCTGCCTATATAAAATCAGGGTGCTGGGGCTGGAGAGATGGCCTAGCGGTTAAGAGCGCCGACAGCTCTTACAGAGGACCCGGGTTCGATCCCCAGCACCCACATGGTGGCCGAGAACCGTCTGAAACTCCAGTTCCAGGGGAATCCGACGCCCTCTTCTGACCTCCGCGGCATTGCACGACACGGGTGCACAGACTTGCATGCAGACAGTACATTCATATACATACAGAAATAAAATAAAAAAAAAACAACAACAGGGTGCTGATCATCTGTGCCTTATTATCTTTGAATAAAAGAGGATAGCGTTTAGAGAGTCTAGGAGAGTGCCACTGTGCAGGCCAGGGAGCAGTGGTGCCAAACTGTCACCCCAGTACCGGGGAGGCAGAGGCAGGGTGGTGCTAGTCTCAGGATCAGCTTAGACTATCTCTTAGAGACTGGCCTTTATCACTAGGCTGCAAAGAAGTTGACTTCCTTCTCTCACTGCTGCTCAGCTGTGCCCCGTTGGCCAGGCCCTAGAGGGAAGCTGCACAGCTAAGGGGCAGTTGTGAAGGTTGCATCATTTCCTTCCGACCAGGTGCCTACCTACCTAGCTGGACTACCAGCGATGGGCTCACGCCATGGCCTGACTTTATTTCTTCCTGTGTAAGGTGATGGGTCCGATTGCCTTGAACAGTTTTTAGGGAGCAGAGAGCAAGGAGAGGAGGAGGGAACAGTGCCATTTAATAACAGCAGCCAGCTCGCATTTTGTTAAGATGCTGACTGCCGGCAGGACTGTGCTGGGTACCAGGGCCTCAAGGGGACTGTAGCATCATCCCTGCCCAACAAGGGACTTCCTGACTTGAGCTGTGGTAGTGATGTGACGAGGAGGCACAGGTAGCCAGAAGAGTTAGAGTTCAGTGTACTTTGTGGCTCAAGAAAGATGTGATCAGTAAGTGACCTGTGGCCCCCAGATGAGGTTCCTCCGAGCGGGACAGTGCTGGGGGGTCGGGACTCTGCTGTGGGGGATGGGAGTCTGTGGTTGGCAGGCCAGATTCTGGAAGGTTCTAGTGGGAGGGAAGTTTGGCAGTCAGGCCAGAGCTGCAGGGTGACTGATGGATTATACCTTTCCACTGGGAAACCACCAGAAGCCCCCTGAGAGGGCTCTGCGGCTTTGGAGTTGTGCTGGCTTCCTCCAGCAAGAGGAGAACTTAGCTTTTGCCTCAAGTGTTAAGTGTCTGTCGTCTTGGATTTCTAGTTGCAAGATCCAGATTAGAAGTACAGCGTTAAACTTGCTAGTTTTAAGAGAGTAGAAGGGGTAGGCAGGCTAAATAGCTGCCCTTTCTTTCCTTCCACCATGTATTTTCTGATCCTTTTAAAGAAAAGTCCTGTTGACAACCTGGGAAACTTGTGGCTCAGTAGTGGATGTGAGCCTGGGTCAGGGACACGCTGTGGTACTGCTGTGCTCTTGGGCCTGAACTGAGCACTTTTATGGAGTGAGCTTTCTTGAACTCTAAAGACTGAAAAGACAGTTCCAAGCCACAGGAGCCCTTTGAGGCTTCCTAGTAGCAGAGGTGAGGAGACTGTGGATTCTGTCCCAAAACTTGTACTGCAAATTGCCACCATTTAAACCCTTCACAGGCCTCGAGTGGCCTAGCACAGAGGGTATCAGTAATGCCAAAGGCCTTGTGGGCCCTGGAGTCAAGAGCTTATCTCCTTTCAATATTGGTTTAGAATAACAGCTTATTTTGTGCTTTTCCCCCAATAAATTAATTTTTAATTTAGAAAATGCCTTTGTATATAAGTACTCAAAAATTTGAAGTTATGAGGTGGCTGACCAGAAAATAGTCTTTAAAGAGATGAAGAAATGTAGCTGTTATTTGCTCTAATCAGCCCTTGGGCTTTCAGATCTTCCTAGTTTGAGTGTCTTTTGATTGTGAGAGTCTGTGCTGGAAAATGAAGGACAGACGTATACCTAGTCCCTGATTTTTCTGTGGATGTTTGAGTTTGTACATGTATAATATAGTATTGTTTTTGGTGGGAAAAGATATTCTATATAGTTTCCAGAGTTGTTTTTCTCCCCTTTGGGGAAAGAAGGATGGATATAGTCTACATGAAATGGACATTTGATCTCTCGTTCTTCAAAAGTTTGTGCTCTTGGAAGAAAAGATTTAAGAGTGGAAACCTGCACCACCGGTCATACATATGTTCCAAATGCTATACACACAGTGCATGCATGTTCACAGTCACACTTTATACACATATAATTATATTTCACCTTCTGCTGTTCGTCTTAGCAGTAGAGTTAGAGCTGGTGTGGAGTGGGGTGGGGAAGAAGCAGGAACCCAAAGTGATTGAAGTTTCCGTGGCAGTGGACAGGGACTTCTAAGCTGGCTCATGGAACAGAATGGTGGGTTCCAGTAGGAGATTCAGCTGGTGATTGAAAAGCATTTCCTATTTTTCAAGTATATTTGAATATTGCTTTGATGAATTGATTAAAATCCATATTGGAGGGCTGGAGAGATGGCTCAATGGTTAAGAACTCTTGCTGTTCTTCTAGAGGACCTGGGTTCATCTGTTCAATTCCCAGCATCCACATGGTGGCTAACAACCATGTGTAACTCCAGTTCCAGGAGATCTGATACCCTCTTCTGGCCTCTGTGGGGCATTGCACTCACATGGTGCACTTACACAGTACAGGCAAAACACCCATACACATAAACTAAAAATCGTAAAAGATTTATAAAAATCTATATTGGCCTTTTGATATTCTGTATTTTTCTGATCAACTAGTATTTAATTCAACCTGTTAAATGGGTTCATCTTTGCATTTCATCTTTGTAGTAAAAGCCCTTCGGGAACTACCAGACTAGGGCACAATTCTTGATGTCAGAGAACTTTCTAGACACCATGTATTACCTTACAAAGAGAGCCTCAGGACTGAAAACCAGTTATGAGTAAGGAGACTGAGATTCAGATGGTGAAGTGTCTTGGGTCCTCCATGGAATGAGGGATCTGTGATGTCGGAGTGGGGCCAGGCACCCTGTCTGTCTGTAGGCTGTGGTTTTCTTTCTGCCCCACCTGACTCTGGTCTGTCTGTCTGCTGCTCTAGAGTGGAGGGCAGGGGTCTTCCTGGTGCCTGCTCTGAGAGTCACAGATGGCAGAGGTCCAAGGTCTTGAAGAGTGGGGCATCTGAACACACCCTACAGGTGAGGGGCAGAAGCTTGGCCAGGGTCAGCGATGTGCTTTGCGTTTTGTTTGTGTTGGTGTCTTCCACCTGAAATTTGGGTCATTTCATGTGAAGGCAGGCCAGGTGCTTTCTGGCATTGTGCTTCCAGGTACTGTGAGGGTTCGATGTCTGCACAGGGGGTTGAATTGTAGTATACTCAAATTAGTTTAATATTGGTATTATCATTTTTACTAAACTTTGTATATTAAATTTAGCAACAGTTTTATTTTTTTAAAGTAGGATAGATGCCCCTTTCCCCTCATCTTCTCTCTCATAAGGGCGACCTTTGAGAGCACGGACATCCAGTCCCCTTCCACTGAGCAGAATAGCACAGAAGCATTGGAAACACACAGCAGGTGGGGGGTGTGGGCCTTCGTGCCAGCATCGCTCATCATCCACACTTTCTTGCTCTTGAACCTAAAAGCTGTCTTCTTGATACTAGCTCTCCTGGACCTTAGAGAGTGAGACCGGGAGAGCCATTCTCCAGGAACCAGTCAAGAGCCTTTGTGCTCAGATACCCTTGTTATCAACTGGAGAAGTAGGACGTTGGATTAAAATCAGGGTTACCTTTAAAGATATGAGATCTGTACAACTGTACAGGTCCCTTCATTTTGATCCTGCTGGTAGTTTAATGTTCTACTCTTACTGCCTAGAAATTCCTTACTACTATTTTGAACACAGGGACTCCTTTTTTATTTTGTAAAATACTCTGGTGGTCTTCGTTAAAACAATTCAGAACCAGGACCAGGGGCCCCTGAGCAGCAAGCCACCTGTGGGGGCTGCAGCCTTTCTGGGAAAAGGAGACCCCAGCCTGGCCCCTCGCAATGGGCCTCAGTACTGCTATTGGCAGCCACCGTAGATGGGAAGGAGAGAAGGGCAGTTTTCTGACTGACCAGTTGGTCCTGTCTTATAGACAAGTCACCGGTCCCTCTCCTCATGTCTTCTTTATATCCAGCACATAGTAGGTTGTGCTTTACTTTGTTGCCTACAACAGGCCACCAGTAAATATCTTTGAGAAGTAGGTTATTGTGAGAGGCGTGTCATAAGCCTTCCTCATCTCAGCATCCTTCTCAACCCTCATCCAGACCTGCCAAGGATCTTCGCAGTAACTTCCTTGTCAGTAATCAGTTCGTTCTCCTGGCTCTGCCTCTGTTGGCCTTGCGACTTTAGCTACATGGACTTCATTGTTCCGAGTCTCTAGGAAGGGATGGCCATGGGGGGGATTTGAGATTTCTCATCTTCAGGTTTGATAGCTGAGTCTCTGGGGTAAACATGTATATTTACTATGTTTACATCCACGAGAGTGAGAGAGTCAACAAGGAACCAGGGCAGTAAAGTGTGTACGTCGGGAGGTACAGGCAGTCCATGGGAGGAGTGAAGGGGGCGATGCACAGCGAGGAGGCTGTATCGTTCTGTGGGTGACGTCCGAGCTCACCTCTCAGAAGAGCTCTCCTCACACAGAACTATCTCCGGATGGATGAGGCAGGACCTCAAATCTGACTTCTCGTGATCGGATCTTGGATGTTTAGGCAGTTGAATGACATCTGAGTGAGCCTTTGCCGACATCAGTCTTCTTTACTAACACAGAGAGGTGCTAGTTTCTCTAATGAAAAGACAGCTTTTCAGAGCTGTTTCTATGCCTGCAATTTCACCCAGTATGCCACAGAAGTGTGTTTTGGGGTACATACTTTAGTTTTCCAGTGAAGGCTGCCAGGAAATTTAGAGATAATACACGGAAAGCTTGGAATAGTAGCGAATGGCACATCACTACTTTCAATTGCCAGTGTCTTTTAATTATAAAGTTGGTATGTATCATCTCTGTCTCTATCTCCATCTCCATCTCCTCTATCTCTATCTTTGTAAATCTATCTATCTATCTATCTATCTATCTATCTATCTATCTATCTATCTATCATCTATCTATCTATCATCTATCTATCTATCATCTATCTATCTATCTATCTATCTATCTATCTATCTATCTCCCATCATGCCATCTCTAAGGGTCCTCAGCTTCACAATAATGTCCTCCTAGGACCAAACCTTTAACATGTGAGCTTTTAGGGGACAGTCCACATCAAACCACGGCAGCGTCTCTCGCTGCTTGTTGCTGTGGAAGGTTAAGCATCCCATGCTCTAGCCACATTGACCTCTCTCACTAGGGCTTAAAGCCTTTCTAGAATCTGGTTATGACTTTGCATTTGTTTGTTTGTTTGTTTTGTTTTGAGACAGGTTCTCAATATGTAGCCCCGGCTGACCTGGAACTCCCTGTGTAGACCAGGCTGGCCTTGAACTCACAGAGATCTGCCTACCTCTTTCTCCTGAGTACTGAGAGTAAAGGTGTGTGCTACCATACCTGACTTACTTCAGTTTTTATTTTTAGATTTTTATTTTACATTTTTATACACATGCGCACACACACAGCACATACACATATGCCATAGCATGTATGTGCCAGCCAGGGGACAACTTTTGGGAGTTGGTTTTCTCCTTCCACCGTGTGGATTCTGGGGACACTGAACCAGGCTGTCAGGCACCTTTATCCACTGAGCCACGTGGCCAGCCTGGTTGTTTGAAAGCCTCCTTCCCTCATTCCTGAATGCGCTGGAAGCTTTTCCGTGTCCACACTGGAGCACTGGGTAGAGCGCCTGGCATACAGTGTCCATGTGGCTTCGACCGCTTACCACAGGAGTTTCAGGAATATGAGCCAGTCCTGCTGTTTTCCATCTGTTTATATCTCTTTGCTCCTTCAAGTTGGAAATGGATTGTGGTTTTGCATTTGAATCAGGAGGAGAAAAAACAAACAAAACAAAACAGAAACCCAATAACCACTCATCCTTTCATCTGTTTTGTTTTCTGTTTTTTTGTTTGTGTATTTTTGAACAGCCACTGTCTCTGCTGGGGTTACTTGTTTTCATATCGATCCCTCTTCTGCACTGTGGCTCTGGCCAGGGAAGAATTAGGATTTAATTTCATATCCTCTGCGTCCAGCATGTTGAACCTCCGCAGATAAAAGAGGCATTCACTAAATATTTGTTCAATCAATGGATATTGGGCAGCTCAAATTTTTATGGTGGATAAAGGAGGCAGTGGGAAAAACATTGTTTATTAGATCTGTATGGATCGTTTAGAAAATATGCAGTTGGATATCTTTCATGGTCAAAGAAGAAAATCAGTATCGAATGCTTAATTAAAAGCAGAGGCTAACAGTTCCCCTTGTAATGAAGATAGGATTGTGAATATTTTCCTTTCCTCAGCCCAGGAGATGGGCAAGCAGCCAGGCTGACAGACAGGGACACTGCACAGACAGATAAGAGGGGTTCACTTACAAGCTCGAGACCCCTCGGTGTTGAAAATGTGGAGAGAGATTATGTGACAATGTCACCTCCTTTCAGATGTGTTTGCTCTGTGACTGTTGAGGCTACTGCTTATTTGTGACCTATAATATTGGCATGTTTTTAGGAGTGGGTTTTGTATTTGAGGTTAAGGGATCCATGGTGCCTGTGTCTTTCTTTTTTCTTGGTGTTCCTGTGAATGGCTTAGAGCAGGCTTTTAGTTAATTCCATGCTTGAAGCTCTTGGCACCAGTGGGGTTGATCTAGCCTGTGTCTGAAACGGCTGAGGAGCTGGGAAGGCAGAAAGGGTAATGCTGTTCTTGATGACCTCTGCTGCCTGTAAGGAATTGAATTTCTGAGGGCAAAGAGTGGACCCCAGTATCCAGGGCCTCAGGGCAGGGCTTTGCTTCTTCAGTGAATCAGGCATTGGGGTGGCACACTCACCTCTTCTCGTCTGAGACATGCTGTTAACCAGAAGCTCAGGGACCTTGAGTCTTCATAGTCTGGATTTTTGTCATTCTAGCTAGCATGTAGCATGGGAGCCGCTCTGTCCTCAAACCCCAGACCTGCCAGAATGGATCACTGGATACTTTTTCATCATATATATTTCCATTTATAAAATATGTGTTTTCCTGCTTTTTTTGTTTTTGGGTGAAGAATAAACAAAATAGATCCAATGTCCTTACCATATAGTAGTTTTTTTTTTTTTAACAGAGTCTCCTCGTAGCCCCCAGATGTCCTGGGACTCACTATATAGACCAGGCTGGCCTCAAATTTGCAGATCTGCCTGTTCCTGCCTCCAGCCCTCAGCTACCCAGGGCTCAGAGACCATTGTGGAATAGGGGTTAGAAAGATTGTAAGAGCTAGGGGTGGTGGATAACCACAAGGAAACTGGGTCTGGGAATTGGCAGCCATGGTGACAGCATGCAAAAGACCCATGCAATCCCAGATCAGACAAAAACCCAGCATGGAACTAGGGAAATGGGCAAGAAGCCCCATCCTTATCTGAAGGACTCTTGGCAGCTGGTCACTACTGGGTGAGGGAGAATCGGTCTTCCTTAGGGGAGAGACACTAGGTAGGCTGACCAGGTTCCAGTGGCTGAACTCATACCAAGGGGACATGAACTTGACTCAGTAGGCTTTAACGTATATGACAAGATACATGAACTCTAGTTGGGTGGGGGCTAGGGGAGGGGCAGAGGGGAGGGAATATAAATATGATTAAGATGTATGAAATATGCAAAAGTGCAATATATATCTATTTATATGTATATATATTGAGAGGAAAAAAATGTGTACCACCATGTTTGGCTATATAGTAGGATCTTCACATCACTTTATTAAGTATTGGGGTTTCATCTGAGCCCTGGTAGAGATGGTTCAATTACTTATGACAAGAGAATTGCTGTGCTTCTTAAATATACAATGTTATAATTATGTGTTTATATATGATTTAGTGACTGATCTTGTAGAATTAATGGCTTTGCTTTTTCTTGTGTTCTGTTGAGAAAGGGTCTTGCTGTGTAGCCCCAGCTGACCTGGAACTTACTATGTAGACCAGGCTGGCCTCAAACTCACAGAAATGGCCTGCTCTGCTTCCTGAGTGCTGGGATTAAAGGTGTGCACCCCAACGCCTGGCTATCAATGACTTTTGAACTCTTCCTATTTTATCTGTTTTTACTTTTCACTCTTTGAAAACAAATTAAGAATTATATTTATTTAATTTGTGTGTATATGCTCGCACATGCTACAGTGCATTCACGAAGGTTAGAGGACAATTTTCAGGAGTTGGTTGTCTCTTTCATCATGTTTGTCTCAGAGATTGAGCTTAGGTCATCTGGCTTGGCAGCAGGTGCTTTGCCCACTGAGCCATCTTGTTGGTCCTCAAATTCCTTTTTTTTTTTTTTTTAAATTGTACTTTACTCTCCCTTGCAATGGTTTGAGATGATTCACTATCTTTGATGAGGAGAAGGGAGGTGAATGGAGATGAAGGGAGACGGTGCTGTAAGCATTGTGTTGTAGTCTTATATTACTTCAGAAGGGTTGCTTGAACACCCCTACTGTTCTAAGAATATGGCATTAACCTAGGTGGTTAAGTGACTTACAGAGGGTGGGATATGTGATGAAGGTACAAGGGACAGGATGATGATCTCCAACCTAGGCATGGGGAGTTGTAAGACTTCCTGATGATGCACAAGTGACACACATTTAAAACTTATGAATTACTTATTTCTGGAATCTTCCATTTAATATTTTCATACGTTGGTGACTGTGTGGAAACTACAGATGGGAAGAATGGACTACTATAATTTTTTATTGTTTTACACATATATTTTTTTGTACAAGATTATGTTACAAATTGAATCCAGACTTGTGTCCCCCTCCTAACACCCCTACCCCACCAGATTCACCCTTTCAGTCAGCTCTTTGATGCAGTCCCCTCTGTTGTTGGTGTTGTTGTGGTTCTTTCCAATATGCATCACTCCCAACAAGAAATGTTTACAACTAGGTTATTGGCGCTAGCATCCACAGATGAGGGACACCATTCGTCATTTTTTTTTCTGGGACCGTGTTACTTCACTTAACATAATATCTTCCAGTTTCATCCATTTACCTGCAAAGTTCATGATGTCTTTTTTTTTTTTTTTACTGCTGCATAGAACTCCATTGTGTGGATGTACCACATTTTCTCTATCCACTCATCAGTTGAGGGGCATTTGGGTCAGTTCCAGCTTTTTGCTGTTGTGAACAGAGCTGCAATAAGCATAGCTGTGCATGTATCTCTGTGGTAAGGAGTCTTGTGGGTATATACCCAGGAGTGGTATGACTGGATCAGGTGGTAAGCTCATTTTGAGTCTTCCAAGGGTTCTCCACACTGCTTTCCATAGTGGCTGTACCAGTTTACATTTCCACCAGCAGTGGATGAGTGTTCCCCTTTCCCCGCAACCTCTCCAGCACTTGGTATCATTTGTTTTCTTGATCCTAGCAGGTCTCATTGGAGTGAGATGATATCTTAAAGTGGTTTTAATTTGCGTTTCCTTAATTATTAGCGATGTTGAACAGTTTTTAAGATGTTTCTCAGCCATCTCTAATTCCTCACTTGTGAAGTCTCTATTCAGCTCTTTGCTCCATCTTTTAAATGATTCATTTGTCTTTTTTCTTCTTTGTTTTTTGAGTAGTTTATATACTCCAGAAGTCAATGCTTTGGACTACTATAATTTAAAATTCTCTACTAACCAAAAAATTAAAAGCAAAAAGAAAGCGGGCTGGGGTTTCTGAAACCAGAGTTTCAGAGCACTGGCTCCTCTTGCAGAGGACCCAGAGCCTACATGGCAGCTAACAACTATCCTTAACTCTGGTTACAAGAGATATGATGCCCTCTTCTGGCCTCCGTGGACACTGCATGATTGAGTGCATTTACATACATATAGACAAAACACTCATGACATTAAAAAATATTTAAAAAGTAAGAAGAAATAATTGAAATTAATTTTTTTTCATGCACAACCACACCCAGCTTAAAGACAGTTCTTAGCCGCTATGTGGGTGATGGGAATCAAACTCAGGTCCTCTGCAAGAGCAGTCAGTGCTCTTAACTGCTGAGCCATCTCTCCAGCCCCAAAATTAATTTTATAGCAGGTATCATTTCAACATGTTCTCAGTCTAAATCTTTTTTATTGAGATATTTTTGTTTTCTTCTTTTTGTATTAATTCCAAATCAGAAGCCTATTTTGTATATTATAGCTCAGCTCATGCTAGCCCTATCTGAGGTGCTTAAAGGTCATCTCTCTGTGGACTTGGAGGAGGGTGAGCCTGGCAAGTGTGGGTGAGTAAATGAGCACAGACCACTGGGGACTTAAGTGGCTCATGATGACTCTAAACAATGAACAGGAAGATCAGATGATTTCCATTTTGTTGTATTTAAGAAGGTAGAGTAGGGTGTGAAATACATATTTTTAGAAAACTCTCCACCTCTTCTAGTTTGATCTCTGTTGCTGTGAAAAAACATTGACCAGAAGCAACTCCAGGAGGAGAGGGTTTGATTGGCTCACAGATTACAGATTACAGTCTTTCATGGAGGTTTGATTGGCTTGCAGATTATAGATTACAGTCTTTCATGGAGGTTTGATTGGCTCACAGATTACAGCTTTCATGGAGGTTTGATTGGTTCAGAGATTATAGTCTTTCATGGAGGTTTGATTGGTTCATAGATTACAGTCTTTCATGGAGGTTTGATTGGTTCATAGATTACAGTCTTTCATGGAGGTTTGATTGGTTCATAGATTACAGTCTTTCATGGAGGTTTGATTGGTTCATAGATTACAGTCTTTCATGGAGGTTTGATTGGCTCACAGATTACAGTCTTTCATGGAAGTTTGATTGGCTCAGAGATTAGTCTTTCATGGAGGTTTGATTGGCTTGCAGATTATAGATTAGTCTTTCATGGAGGTTTGATCAGCTCACAGATTACAGACTTTCATGAAGGTTTGATTAGCTCACAGATTACAGTCTTTCATGGAGGGAAGCCAAGGCTCCTGCAGGGACCTCAAGCAGGGGCCTGAGGTGGAAAGCACGAGGCATGCTGCTTACTGTCTGGTTCCTCTGGCTTGCTCAGACACCTTTCTTATAGCGCCATCCCTGGCAGGTGCCAGGCCCACCTGCCCAGGGATGGCACTGTCCACAGTGCTCTGGGCCCTCCTATGTCAGTCAGCAATCAAAGAAATGCCTCACTGCATGCCCACACGCCAGTCCAATGGAGGAAATTTCTTGGGTTTCCCTCTTCCTAGGTGACTCTAGTTTGTATCAAGTTGATGAAGACTAACCAGCGCATCATCCCCAAACAAGATTTGACAGGGCCAGTGTCAGTGGGTAAATGTGCTTGCTGTCAAGCCTGATGACCTAAGTTAAATCCCCAGAACTAACTTCTGCAAGTTGTCATTTGATTTCTACATGTTCCCTACCCCAAAATAAATGATTTAATTAAAAGATCAGAAAAATTGATTTGCCATATAACCTGGTGGTTATATTCCTGGACATTGGTCCCCGTCCCCCACTCCAAATGAGAACATTATGACTGTAAGGAGACTATACAACATAGCAGCTTTATTGATCATCAGTCAAATATTGATCCCAACCCAAGTGCCCTTCAATGGATGAATGGTTAAACATACTGCTCCATCCATACTGTGGGATACGGCTCAGCAATACAATGGGAACAGACTATTAAAACACAATTTGACAGATCTAAAGGGAATTATGAAGAGTGAATAAAAATGAACCTCATAGGTTACATTTATAAAACATTCTTAAAATAAAATTAAAGAGATGGAGACCAGCTTGATGCTTTCCAGGGCCAGGGATTAGGGAAAGGGCAGGCAGGCAGGGAAGGGGTGACTATCGGGGGTGGCGTGACGCCTCTCTGATCCCTAGGGGTTGGAATAGTTCTGTAACTTGTTTGGAATCCACATATGACAAAATGATACAGAACTATAGAGAGATGTGGAAGTGAGTTCCATGCAAATGAGCAAAATCTTAATAAGACCCCTGAATGGACTGCATTTGGACTCCCGATTTTTCCGTCATACTGTAGCCATGGAAGATGTTACCAGGTAAAACAAAAGCTGCCTGCAGAGTAAGGAGGTGTGGTAACACTGCCAAAGCCATTCTCCTTCTGGCTGTCTATTAAGGTCACTGTGGTGGGTCATCCCCCTGAACGTCCCCTGAGGTGCCCTTGGACCCACCATGGGAATGCCGGGGGCTGTGCTCTTACAGGCCTGTCCTCAGCTGAATTCGTTTCCACGTTTTCATATTAACGTGTCACTGGCTTTCAGCAGTTGCCTCTCAGTAATGAGGTTAGTCCCTGTGAGCATTCCGTGGCCAGATGAACTTTAATCCTGGTAGGCACTGACAGGGGGAGGCTCTCTTCCTCCTTTGAAGATTCTGTTCCCCATCTGAAAAGTGCACAAGTTAATTAATGGATGAAAGGAAAGGGCCCAAATCGAGCCATAAAGGAGCCAGCCACATGGACACCCACCTTCGGGGACAGGACAAGATGAAAGCAGCACCTGGTCAGGGAAGGGTGGGACCAGGAGAGCCCGGGCTGGCCCTCGCCCCGTTCTGTCCCAGAGGTCAGAGTTCAGAGTTCTTTCCTTCAGAGCAGCTTGGCCATTGCCTCAGGGTGACCTTGAAGCTCAGCCTCTGGGATTCATTTTTTCATTCTTTGAAGCTGGAGATGAGAGTGTGGATTCTTCCAGAACCCAACTAAATAGTAAAAATAGGAAGGGGAAAGTACATCAAAAAGGTAAACAGTTCTCCGATACAGCTTCTCTGCTTTGTTTTTAGTTTTTTGAGCTAGAATCTAACTCTAGCCTAGACTGGCCTCAGACCTGTGGGCCCCTTCTTCGGTCTCCCACAGTGCTGGCGTACAGGCTTGTGGTAGCATACCCAGCTGACTGTAGTGTAGTTTCTATGATGGCTGATAATGCATTGCATAATTGCAATTACCAAGCCCAGTTAAGAGAAGAAGGCGGGAAGCCTCAGGACTCTGTTCTTTGACCTTTAAAAAAACGGACTAAAAATGATCTCTTGGTTAAAAAAAAGTGGTTTGGGCTGTCTTATTAAGGTAATAAAACCTCACAATGCTGACACTCCAATCATATGTGAGGGCTGCCTATCCCAAGGTACATTAAAACAAGTCCTCAGTGGCGTAAGGACTGTCTCACTGCTCTCTTGGAGGCCTATACTGAGCCCCTTAAAGGGTTGGAACAACACTGCAAGGAAGATACCTGTTTGAGTGCATTTGGTGGCCTGTTATCCATGGACCTCCCTCCTGCCTTTTGACTTTTTATTTACTTTTACATAGCTTGGTTAAGTCCCCTGGAGTTATCGTACTGCTCAACCAAACTTTAATTTTTTTTTATTTAAAAATATTTTATTTATTTATTTTTTCATTTTTTAACAATAAGTAATAAATTATGAGTGCAAACATCCTTCATGTAAAACCAATTTGCAAGCAGTTGTGCCCAAACCCACACAGCCCAAAGGTCCCACCATCCAGCTGGGGGGCTTGTATGTTCAATCAAGTTGATCAAATAAGTGTCCAGTCTATATTGCTGTAGTTTCACCATTCACCCCGATCGCAGCCCTTACATTCTACCATGCCCCCTCTTCCGCAGATTGTTCCCTAGGCTTAGAAAAGGGGCACAGGTGGACGAGAAGCAAAACAGTCTACTTTCTCTGGAGCTGTCGTTTTGGACTCTGGTCAATTCTGGCTGTTTCCTTTCACGAGCTGACAGTTTGTCCAGGAATAACCTTCAGTCCTACTAATGAAGCACAGAAATTTAGATATATATGTATTTAAACAGTACTAATTGTTATGGTAGGTTACTTTGACTTTAATTTTTTATGCTGGGAACAGTTCTGAGGGCCTTATGCATGTGAAGCACATGAGCTACTCCTGATCTGTGCCCTGGCCTTTGGACTAAAGTGAATATTATTTGTAACTTTCAAACAAACAAAAAAAAAATGTAGTTCCCCTTCTTTCCTTCATACCCCCCCCCCCAGTTTCAAAGAAATTCAGGAAATTTGTAATTCAGGGTTAGTTTCATTTTAGAATGTTGGGACCTTCTTATCGCTGTGTATTGCTTTCCTAGTTTTCTTTCTTTATCGTATTGTTAGATTACTGCCACTTATTGTTATTCACTGTGTAATAAGCCCCTTCAAAGTCTCTCTACATGGAGAAGGACTTGGACTTTAGAGAGACAAACCACTAATAAAAATGACAATAGTAGCTCAATTCAGGTTTACTATTTGTCAGGTGTTTTATTGGGTCTTTCGAGTAAATGATTTCTTCATTTGATCAAGGTGTTTTTCACCTGGAGAGTTCAGATCTCCTGTTCATTTAGATTCTCCAAATTTTTTAGCTGGAAGAGACCTTTGAGGGCATCTGGTTGCTAGAAATAACCCTGAGGAGATAAATCTAAGCCAGCCAGGCCAGATGGCGTTTCTCCATGGTAACCTGCAGCTAATCTCTGTCCTTCTGCTTCCTCATTTTGGGAAATGCTCTTTAATCTGCAACCATGAAATCACTCATGATGGGCGAGGTGGGATGCTGCCTGTCTTGAGAGTGCTGAGCTTCTACCCGACTCTAGGGGGAGCAGCAGCTGCATTCTGGGTTCCCCAGACAGTTCTATTCTGGCGAAAGAAGCCTGCAGCCTCCTCCCTCTGCTGAGTGGGGCTCTGGATCCGCCACCTAGAGGTGCACTGCTTCGGCTTCTCCAACACCTCACCTGCATCTGCCTGGCTGATGGGTACCAACTGGTGTCATTCTTCCTCATCTTGAGCCACTTATGGCTTTGGAGAACCTTCCTTCCCTGGCGGTGGGTGTCACAGTTCTTGAACTCTGTTTCTCCAGGTAGACGGTCCATCTTGTCTCTGTGTCTGGACTGGGGACTCCTGAGGGCAGGGATGGTGATGTTATCTCCATGCTTATTTTCCAAGTTCCAGTTCAGCCCACCTGCCAGTTGCTGCAGGAAGAATATTTACAGTAGGTGCTGAATGGTACCAATAGATATCTGCTAAGCCTTAGTACAGTGTTTGGACCTGTGCTGGTCTCTGGTGATGCAAAGGTACATAAGACACTTTTCAGTCTGTTGTCAATCTTTGAAATTCATGAGTAGGGACCACTATTCAGTCATCCCCAGCACAGCACGAGGGGGAAGGCGGCTAGGTCTTTATCCTTATTATTGCCAATAGTAGTTAGTGGCTCCATGCAAGTCTCCCATTCCCCTCTGCTTCCCATCTCCTCTTCCTCCTTCACTTTCTCTAATGCTAAGGGCTTTAGGTGGGCCTTTCTGGCATCCTCGCTGCCAAATATGGCCATAGGAGCCTCTCTTAAAGGGACATGTGTAACTTCCACGTGTGCTTTCAGATGGAAGGAGCGGGGCATTCTCATTTCTGTTTATCTGTCCTCCTCTTGAACTGTGGTGGTGATGAGCCACGTTGACACTGTGATTAAAGGAAGCACTTTTAGGATAGCAGAGCAACAAGGCAGAAGGATCCTGGGTCTTCACCACTGCCCCATCATCCTAATACTGTACTGAATCCCTGAACTGGTGAGTTCTCTCTTTCTCTTCCTCTAACAAAAACTTAGTCTGAGGGCTGCAGAGATGGCTTAGCAGTTAAGAGCACTTCCTGCTCTTCCAGAGGACCTGGGTGTGGTTCCCAGCACCCACATGATATCTAACAATCATCTTTAACTTCAGTTCCATGGGATCCAACACCTTCTCTGGCTTCTGCATCACCAGGCACCCATATGGTGCACTTACATACATTTATGCAGACTACTCATACCCATAAAATAAAAATAAATAGAATCATAAAAATCTTAGTCTGTATTCTAATCAGTCCAGGAGATATTTGGTAAACCTTAGGTAGATGAATGAATTTCTGCCATACTTTATTGTCTTGTAGCTTTAATGGTAGTCAGGGTACAAGGTGCACTTACACTGGGAAGGGAAGTCTCCCAAGTGACTTCTGCCTATATGCCTTTGTCCAGAACTGTGTTCTCTGGGTCTCTCTAGCTGTGATGAGGCTGTGAGTTTGAGATTTGTTTGCTAGTCTCTGTACTTGAAGAAGGAAGAAGAGGAGAGTCAAAGGGAAGGAATGAGTGTACCAATGGATAGCCTACTGAAAGCTCCATGTAGAGAAGCTACTTTTAGGGGGCTAGAGAGATGGCTCAGCGGTTAAGAGCACCAACTGCTCTTGCAGAGGACCCGGGTTCGATTCCCAGCACCCACATGGCAGCTAAGAACCATCTTTAACTCCAGTTCCAGGGGAATTTTTTTAGACAGCCTCTTCTGACCTCCACAGCATTGCACGACATGAGTGCACAAACCTACATGCAGACAGTACACTCATACACATAAAAAAAAAAGAAGAAGAAAAAAAGAAAAGCTACTCTTAGCTGGGCGTGGTGACGCACGCCTTTAATCCCAGTACTTGGGAGGCAGAGACAGGTGGATCTCTGTGAGTTCAAGGCCAGCCTGGTCTATGGAAGGAATCCAGGACAGCTGGGCTACAGGGAGAACCTGTCTCAAAAAGACCCCCCCCCCCAAAAAAAAAGAAAAGCTACTTTTGACTTATGGGGCTTTTCTTTTCTTTTTGAATGTCAGCCCTCTAATTTGAATATTGCCAAGAAGAGATATAGTTCTTATCTCATTTGGACCAGATGATTTGGGGAAGACAAGATGTTTCTTTCTGTCTTTTTTTGAAAGACTTTATTTGTGTGTGTGTGTGTGTGTGTGTGTGTGTGTGTGTGTGTGTCCACAGAGGATAGAAGAGGGCATCAGGAAGAGCAGGAGTATTCTTAACTGCTGAGTCATCTCTTTAGCCCAGACAAACTATTTTCAAAAGAATGGAAATAATTATCAGAAGGGACCCTGGGGCTAGCTGTAGCCACCTTGTCACATAGCCTGATCCATGGCCACCCATAACCACTGTAAAGGAATGTTAATGGTGAGCTACCTGCAGCTTTTAAGTACCTGCATTGGGGCCACAGAGGATTCAAGGAAGGGTCTTGCCATCGCAGAGCCTGCAGATGACATGGAAAAGCAAATTCAGGACAGTCAGATCCCTTCAGTAGATGTTTATTAATATGTCTGTATTGTAGCCAGCTTAGGTGCTGGGGGTTCATAAGGACTTCTCTGTCATCCACATAGAGAAGAAGAGGTGAACCAAGGAGAGCTTGGCAGTGTGTTGAATGCCAGATAGGTGTTCATGGTAAGTGTACTGGGAGACAAAAAGTCTTCCAGAGAGCAATGGGAGGAGGTGCCTTGAGCCCAAGACTCTGTTATTTCATTGCTAAGGAGACTCCTTAACAGTGGTTCTGAAACACCTAGGCTGCTTGCCAGTTGTGTTTGAATTGTGAGTCTATGCATTGTGCATGCATTGTCCTTGTTCCCCTGTGGGATGGAGGCTGTTGCCCAGAAGCCCAGAGTTGAGACACTGTCTGTGTCTGTGTCTAGGGAAGACACATTGGAAACTTGAGGCTAGTTTCAGCAATGGCACCATGGAAAGGGCAAATTTAACAAGAAAGATGGCAAGAGAAATAGTATTGCTCACCATGCACATACACCATGCCCAGCGATGGGTACGGGATCTTGAAAATACCTGTACTTTTTAAAATCATGAACATTTTGGTCATGTAACTTTTTAACTATTGGGTTCTCTTTTTTTAGAAAAGTATTTTATTTATTTTTAATTTATGTGTATTTCTTTTTTTTTCAAAGCCAATTTTTATTGAAGCTTTGTGCATTTCATACAAAATTTCCAATCAAATCTAGACCCATGCCCCCTTCCTTGCCTCCCCTCCCCACCAGAGAATTTATGTGTGTTTCTATATGTAGTTAGGTGTACCATGTTGTTCAGTGCCTGTGGAGGTCAGAAGAGGGTGTCAGATCCCCTGGAACTGGAGTTATGGACAGTTGTTACCTGCCATGTGGGTGCTGGGAATTGAACCTGGGTCCTTTGTATGAACAGCCAGTGCTCTTAACCACTGAGCCATTTCTCCAGCCCCAGCTATTGGGTTCTTTTATAGCAAGACACACAAGATGATCAAAGGAGGTGATCTGAACTGCTGAGAGAGTAGGTACACAGAGCTCAACTCTGGTTAGTTTATTTTATCCGAAAAGATTCATAAGTAAAGGAAAGCTCATCTTTCTTTGAAGTCACCAACTTCCAGATTCCAATGTGACAAGCAGGCTACCTAGGTTCACAGATTTGAGAGGCCAGTTGTTTTTATAGTATAGGAGAAACACTGGTTAGTTCAGGAAAAATTAAGAAATGAGAAACCGGGGTGGAGTGGTGGGGGGTGGGGGAGATAGCTCAACAGTTAAGAGTACTTGTTGCTTTTGCAGAGGACAGGGTTTGGTTCCTAGTGTCCACATGGTGGCTGACAATAGTCTTTAATTCCAGTTCAGGGGAATCTGATGTCCTCTTCTGGCTACCTTGGGGACTGCATGCACATGGTGCATGTACATACATGCAGGGAAAACACCCATACAAATAAATAAAAAAATATTTTTTAAAAGGAACGAGAAGCCCATTTTGAGAATATAATGGATGTGTTCATTTTTATAGGTGAATGGATTGGGTAAGAGTGTTGGTTCTTAGGAAGTGGCTGGGAGAAGGGATATATGCAGCCTTTTCTTCTCTGTTTTGGAAGCTTTGTAGTCATACAGACTTGAATCTCTCATGCACTGTAGAGAATCACACAGAAGCAGCAGGCAAGCTCCATGCCCACACTTAACCATGTGTCCAGACCCAGTGCTGAGTTGTGGGGAGGAAGGAGTCAGTTCTAATCTTTGAAGAAATTACAGACAGAGGGGTACCTGCACATATACTTCAAATCATGTAATGTTCATGCAACAGATGGTGCACAATATCCTGGATTTGGAGGAGGCTTGGATGAGGTCAGAGAAAGCATCCCTGGAAGATGTTTATTTGGCTGGATATTGAAGAGTATGTGTGATAGGCTGTTGGGAAGAGGAGGAGGAAGGGGCAGGAGGAGGAAGGATCCGCATGAGCAAAGGCCAGGGAGTGGGAAGGAGATGGTACCTCCAGGCTGTGGCTTAGGGGCACATTTAGCTGGACCAGGGTTTTGAGTGCCCATGGGGCATTCTGGGAAATGCCAGACTGTAAATGTATGAGTCTAGAGAATCTAACCCGCATCTTTCAGGAACCAAATAACTTCTCTGTGGAAAATGACTGCTAATGATAGAAAAAAAGCATTTTCCAAAAAGGCCAGGATTCCCTTAATGCAGACCCAGATGCTCATACACTACCTGGTCTCTTCTTGATTCTACCGGAGTGCCAGAGATCTGAATTGTGTCTGAAAATTGACCCAGAAAGGGACAGGTTGGGCTAAGAAGCTACAGAGCCAGCCATCTGTGCACATCCCTGGGATTGAGGTTAATAGATAATTTGCTTTAACTTGAGTGAATGTGGAGAAGGGAAAATGAGAAAAAGAAAATTTTGTGGGTATCCAGCTACCTTTGAGTGCTCTGGGTGCCTTGTCTTTTAAATTGATGGCACGTGGGAAGAGGTGAACGACCTTCAGACAGCTGGGCAGGGCCTGAAAAACCAATGCAGGAGTGCAGCCGTGGCCAGGAGCTGAACTGCCTGTGGCTGGAGAGGAGTCAGTTAATGATCAACGCTCTTGGGATGGGCAGATGGATGATTAATTAATTGTAAGGAATTGGCCACGCTGTGTAGACTACTTTTTAAATTAAGATTTTGTGTCCCATTAGGGGAGTGACTTGGCCAGGGAAAGACTACCTACCCCTACAGGCTTCGGGGAGCAGCTTTGCTGGACTGTCACCTCCATCTTCCTTCTTTCTGGAAAGGGAGAGCGGGGACGGGGGAAAGGGCCTGCTCTGCAGGACTGGAGGCTTGGGTCTGACTCTGGATCTGAGAGCTGCATGCAAGGAGGGACCAGGATGGCACCTCTCCCTGGGCCTCATCTTCTCTTTCAGGGAAGGCACTGGATGCCCAAGGTTTCTTTGCTGCTCACAAGCCCAGGTTCTCCTCCCCTGTCTGGACTAGATAGGTCCAGGTGACACAGGCAGTGGATGCAAGCAAAGCTGCCCTACCTTCCTTTGTCTCTGCCTGAGCAGATTGAGATGAATTTGAGCAGCTGAAGGAGGTTCTGGAGAAATCGAATCATACTATGTTCAATAAAAGTCTGCAAACCAATCTGGCAGGGGCCTGATTTTTATGAATGAAGTCTGAATATTTTTAAATTACTTTTAAATTATATGTATGTGTGTGCTTGTGTGGGGGTTTGGCCACATTAGTATAGGTGCTCATGGAGGCCAGAACACAGTGTCAGATCCCTTGAAACCAGAGTTACAAGTGGTTATGAGCCACACAGTGTGGGTGCTAGACACTGTGAATAAATGGAGAGATAAATGAATAACTGAATAAAAATAAGTAAATTGAAAACTGACTTCCCCTTAGTTTCCGTTCACTGATTTTTAAAAAAATTTTTGTATGTGTATGAATGTACTGTCTGCATGCAGCTTTGTGCACCCGTGTAATGCAGTGCTGTGGAGGTCAGAAGAGGGTATCTCCCCTGGAACTGGAGTTAAAGACGGTTCTCAGCCACCATGTGGGTGCTGGGGATCGAACCCAGGTCCTCTGCAAGAGCAGTCGGCACTCTTAACCTCTAGGCCATCTCTCTAGGCCCATGATTTATTTATGAAAAGGTTTCATATAGCCCAGGCTGGTCTTGAACTCATTATGTAGCTGAAGAACTACGTTATGTAGCCAGAGATCCTCCTGCCTCCATATCCTGAGCGCTGGAACCACAGGACCAGTTCATCTGGTGTTGGCGATGGAACCCAGAGCTTCCTGCAGGCCAGGCAAGTACTCTCCCAGCTGAGCCCCAGCCCCAGCTCCCCAGTTTCTTTAGAAATAAAATAAGAGCAGTTGTGCTTGTGAAACAGGGGGTGATTGTGAAGATTACTTCCCATTATACAAGTTTGAGTGCTTAAAATGCTATTAAAACATAACTGCCATCTATTAATCTTTATATGTGTCAAGCACTCTATCAAGACCTTTATTTTTATTACCTCATTTTATTCTTGCTGCCACTCACGGTGAAGTAGGAATGACTGACCCTACTTCCTAGATGAAAGGATTGAGCTCTGAGAGGCTAATTCGCTTGCTGAGGTCACACAGCAGCAAAGAGACACAGCTAAGGACGCTGACTCTAAGGTCCGGTTCAGAGCTTTCCATCAGGCCCTGCTGCCTTAGAGTTCCACTCAATGTCACCTGTCTCTCCTTTGTAAATTAAAGAGGGAGATACTCTTTATGGGAAACGTTAGGGTGCTTTGAAATAAAAGAGTTGTCCTATCAAGATTGGTTTAAAAAATTTAACTTATTGTTTGCTTATTGTGTGTGTGTGTGTCAGGGGGCGGGGGGATGGGTACACATGAAGGTGAAAGGACAACTTGTATTTGTTGGTTCTCTCCTTCCATCCTGTGGGTTCCATGGATTGAGCTCAGATTCTCAGGCTTGGCCACAGGTGCCTGAGCCCAGGATTGATTTTTTTCTTTATGTTATTTGTCTCCTAAAATTCAGCTCAGTTGAGCTATCTGGGAAAAGTTAAATGAGACATCATGTCTTTCTCTTCAAAACACAAATTTTGGTGAGTTTTCGGAAGCTGAAGAATTGTCATTTGCTTAGGAGTATTGTTAATTTTATTTATTTCTGTATGTGTATGAATGTACTGTCTGCATGCAAGTCTGTGCACCCGTGTCGTGCAACGCTGTGGAGGTCAGAAGAGGGTCTCGGATTCCCCTGGAACTGGAGTTCTCCTGGAACTGGAGCTTCAGACGGTTCTCAGCCGCCATGTGGGTGCTGGGGATCGAACCCGGGTCCTCTGCAAGAGCGGTCGGCGCTCTTAACCGCTAGGCCATCTCTCCAGCCCTGCTTAGGAGTATTGTATTTATTTTAAATGGTGACTTCTCTCACAACCCGTCTGCATTGAAAGGACCTCCTCGATCCCAGCTGGTGTCAACATGCGGTGAATGTGGACGAGTGAAGAGTCTGGTATTTTGCATGCAGGTTTGGCTTGCTGATGTGGCAACTGCCAAGTAGTTTCTGTGAACATGGGGTGTTCTAGGCAGCAGTCTCGGGTAGGGCCCTGCCTGAGGCTGGCCTGGGGCACAGAGGCTCATCTGCTTTTGTTTGTCAGGAAAAAGTTGGCCTGGAGTCCAGGCAGCCACAGCCACTCTATGCATCCTCTTTGCAACAGAAAAAGGAAACCAAGGTGCGCGCTTATTAAGGTGGCCGTGCCAACTTAAAGCAGGATGCCATCTTTCCATCTGCTTTTTACTTGTTGCCTGTGATGTCTGCTCTTTGGGCTCCCTAAGGGACTGGCCAGACCTTTCCCTAGCTTCTTAGGCTTCTGCTTTTTGCTGGAATGTGCCGCCCTGGGCTAGGAGTTTTATCCCTTTTGGCCAGTTCCTGTCTCTTCCTGTCCTCCTCTCACTTTGTTTTTGCCTACAGCTTTGATCATTTTGGAATAAAGCAGCTGGGCTCTGGGATGTCGTTCTTGGCCTCTTTGTGTTCCAAATGGTTGGTCTTTTGACTAATTCATGGCTGGTCTTTTGACTAATCTGAGACCACCTGAGTTTTGGTAGCCCAAGTTCTTCCAGATCACTCCCTGTGAGAAAATTGTTTGCTCATTTCTTTAATTTGTGTCAGTGAGAATCTCCAAGTGACAAAGACTTTGTGGATACAGAGAAAAACAGAGACAGAAGGATACTGGTAATTACACTAATCTGCAAGCATTATATCTTCAAATATTACACATTTTTGGATAAGCAGTTCTGCTCATTTTGAAGTTTGCTTGTCTTTTTTTTTTATTTTATTTATTTTTTCGTATGTGTATGAATGTACTGTCTGCATGCAGGTTTGTGTGCCCATGACAAGTGAATGCTGCGGAGATCAGAAGAGGGTGTTGGATTCCCCTGGAACTGCAGTCAAAGACAGTTCTCAGCTGCCATGAGGGTGCTGGGGATCAAACCCGGGTCCTCTGCAAGAGCAGTGGGAGCTCTTAACCGCTAGGCCATCTCTCCAGCCCCCTTGCTTGCCTTTTTGAGTGGTGATCTCTATAATTTTGTATCAAGGTTGACTTGTCATCAACTCAAGGTTGTATCTCCCCATCCCTCACCAAATATTCATGAAAGGAAAGCAGGAGAACATGCGGATCTGATAATATACTACCCTATGTATGAAGACAAAACTAATAATAATATTAATACCACCTTCAATAGCGATGCTTTTAAGTTCCAAAGCATAGCTCTGTTTATGAGCGCACTTAACAGTGGGGAAACGTGTCTTTGGTTACTTGCCTTGGTGTGATGGTGGATCTGTGGGAGCTTGTCTGGATGTGCAGGTCAGCTGGGAGACACAGGAGTTTCTATTCAGGGTGAGCCCTGAGCCACTTGTTGTGATTGATATTTTCCCAGCTCTAGCCCAGGATCTCCCAGTAGATCCAGCTGAGGCAAGGGCTGCCCATTTGGAAAAGCTTCCTGAAATTCTCTCTGGGCAGGGGGTGGGGTGCGCTTGGGGAACATGGTGCTATTATCTGGCCGGGTGAGGGATGCCATAGGGTCTGTGACTGGAACTCAAGGAGAGTGAGTCCTCCTCTGGGGTTCTATAGAGCCTACAGATAGTCCTTCCTGGAAGCTGGCTACAGGCTGAACCATGTTAACTATTATTTTAACAACTCGCCATCTGCACCGAGGACACAAGACACCTGTCACTAGAGAGCCATCTTGAGCACTATCTCATGCAGTCATTTAAACCAGGTCCTTCTCTCACTGGCTCTGAGGGAAAGCAGACCACCTGCTGTGGTCTAAGGAGAGAGGTTGAGTGGGTTTCCCAACATGGATTTCCGTGAGATTCTTCGTGTTGTCGGTCTGCTGAGGTGTACCCATAACAGTCCAGGGAGAAGGTGGAGGGAGATAGGCTCAGGGCTGCCTGCGTGCATCTAACCTTGCCAAGCCTCCCTGCATCCTCACATCTTCACAATTGCAAGATGAGGTTTAGACTACTTGCTTTATGGGAAATACTGCAGGTGGCAATACAGAAGGAGCCCTGTGCCCTGCCTAGCACATCCTGGATGCTCGGTCTACAGCAGGCATTTCCTTTGCCAATGCTGTGTAGGACAGGTTCCTGCAGTTGGCTGGGATGTGTTTTGTCCAGCTGGAAGGGTCTGCCAGATGCCCCCCATGCCTGTATTTGCCCAGCAGGTGATGGTTATGACGAGGAAGGAGCTGTGTGCCAGATACTATAGAGGGTGCTGGGTGCTACCAGAGGAACAAGACAGACAAAGAGAAGTCTGGAACAAGACTGTTTTAAGAGCATCACATATGTAAAAGGGAACTTTAATGCAAGAGGACAGCTTCTAAATATGCATTTCATAACGGAGAGGGTAGAGCTTGGAGCGTGTCTTCTGGGAGGAAGTGGAGTCTTGCATTTCCGGCCTGCCCGTGCTGTTGGATTTTTGGCTGTAATGCTGCCATGCCTGAGGTTGCAGCAGTTCATATTTCCCAGAGTAGCATGACATAAGTGGCCTGTGGTCTCTGTCGATAAGGATGGACCCCGGGCAGAGGGGAGAAAGGACTCGTTTCTAGGTCTGCCGTGAAGATTTGTGTGGAGCTTTGACTTAAGTCCCTCCCCATCTCCTTCAAATGTTCCTAGTGTTTTATGCACATAAACCATGCCAGTGTTTGGGAAGATTCAGGTTTGACCACTGTAAATTGGTTCGTATTTCCAGCAGGGCAGTTATTTAATTTCCTGTTGGAAGTCTACAAATATTGGCACTGTTTGCTCTTTGGCAAGGGACCAAACCTCAGTGCAGTATCATTAGCCAGCTCTGGTACATAGATTAAAGCATGATTGTCTTTAATAAGAGGCCATCGCTGTTTAGGATGGGGTTTGGGGGGCTGCGAGGGCATGGGAAGCACAGCAGAGCTTTCTAATCAAAACCAAAGTGCAGCAGCTACAACTTGTGGAGAGCAGGGTTAGGAGCGCAGAACTCCAGTTTCTTGTCTCAATTTCATTTGTTTGGGTTATTTTTCTCTCCACTCTGTGAGAGCTTTGCAATCTGAGGCTGGCTGGTTTGTTGGATGACCTAACACGTGGCTTCGTGCCTCTTTACTCTTGTGACGTCTTCCTGCTTGGTAGTCCTGCTCCCTGGGATCCACCTACCTGCTGCAGAGGTCAGGTGAGAGGTGCAGGTCTCCCCCGAACAGGTCTCTGAGACCAAAGGCATGCCCTCTGTAGAAATTGAAGTCTGTTAACCATGAGTCTTTATAGCATTTCCCATGAGATATGTGTTCTTGAAATTTGGAGGATGAGGTTACTGGAGTGCAAAGATGTCCTAGTCAGTGATTAACTAGACCAGGGGAGACCCCAGTTCTGTTGCTTGGACAGTTCTTGTTCTTCTTGTATGTAGAGTCTGTATCCCAGTAGGGTTCTGGGATGGGGTTTGGAGTTTTGAGTTTTTGGAAGAATGGTGGAAAGTTTGAAAAATTGCATAAAGTGAAGTCTGGAAGATCATTTCTAGACACTTCTCACCATAACAGCCCTATCCTTCTTTAGCAGGGGCCCATCTATATTGGCTCTTTGGTGGAATTAGTATAGTGATATGTGTTTTTTTTTTTCCCCTGTAAGTGTATCATGGAAATTGTCGAAGGTGAGAAGTTGAGAAAACTGTAGCCAACACTGTGTGAGCCTCTCATGCATTCTACTGTCACCATTTCCTCTTCTCTTTCTGCTTTGTTTGGAGCAGGGTCTCCCTGTAGCCCCCACTGACCTGTAACTCACTCTATAGACCAGTCTGACTGGCATCTCACAGAGATCAAGGGTTTAAAGGCGTGTGCCACCACACCTGGCACTCTCTGCCTCTTCACTTGTATGTCTACTTCCCCCATACTTACTTTCATCAGGACATCCTTGTTCCCAGGCCCCCCCCCCACTCCTGCTCTTTGTATTAATAACAGCAGCCGCACTAGAGTTGATTCATAAAACCAGAGAGAAAGAGCTGTGTTTTGGAGTCTTTTTGTACCTAAAACTAGGGACAATTGCTTTCATGTTAAGGTAGAGCCCCAAACATTTGTATATTGCTGCTTGAGTTGTATTCAGGATTTGATAGAAGTAAAATAAGGATGATGCTGTCAAGTGTTTAAGGTGTGAATTTTTATCCTCTTCCATGTTCCATGCACAGCGTAACTGCCGAATTAATGACCTCACATAGCTTTGCAATAATTCCAACTTACAGGGAGCAAACTGAGCCTTTTGGAGGTTGATTTCCCAGTGGGACTTGAAACAGGTGTGCAGATGTTGGGGCAGTTTCTCTGTGTTTCAAATTGTGGTCAGAGTGGTTGAATGGAAGTAGAAAATGTGCCGGGGACTTAAAGTTCCCACCACTGTCATTCAGTAGCTGTGTAATTAGCCTCCTTGATTTTCAAGTTTTCATCATAAAATGTGATTATTAATACTTGCTTCCTGGTATTATTATGCAGCTCAAATGTTCATTATCATATGTAAATGTCTCAGCAGTTGCCAAGAAAAGATTTGTTATAGGAAGGAGATGGGGAAACTGAAGAAGGCCTTGAAGTCCCAGTAGCATTTGCATATGCAAAAAGTGTTCAGTTCTGGCTAGACTCCTCTGCCCTTGGGCACAGATCCAGGCATTTGAGAGTTCTTGAATCTAGCCTCTGTGTGGTGCTGTGCTTCCCAAATTGCATGGTGCTCATCCCTGGACGTCCTGGTCATCTGAAGCCCCTCCTGCTGCTGGAGGGCTAGAAACTCCTGCACTTTAGTAGGGGCCCAGACCTTTGCAGACTGCCCGAGGATTACCTGAATCAAGCTCCATCTAGTAAGCCTCCCAAATTGTGCTATGCTTGCTGGCTAGCAGGGGCCAAGACCTTAGATGGAAGCTCAAGAATGTCTGATCAATGTATATTGGGGAAACAATACACATCTCTTAAAACTTTAAATACCAATAGATTGAACTTCCCAGTCAAGAGATGCAGGCTAGTGGAATGGATTAAGGAACAAAATCCATCTTTTTGTTGTCTGCAAGAAACCCATCTCACCTTCAAGGGCAGGTACTATCTTAAGGTGAAAGGGTGGAAAAAAACATTCCGAGCAAATGGCCCTAAGAAGCAAGCAGGAGGTGCTAGTCTAATATTGGACAAAATAGAAGTCAAAGTACAACTAATCAGAAAAGATAAAGAAGGTCCGTTTATTCTTATCAATTAACCAATAAGATATTATAATCATGAATCTATATGCACCAAAATCTGGTGCACCCCACTTCATAAACACAATACTACAGGACTTGAAGACACAGATTAATCCTAACACACTTGTGGTAGGGGACTTCACTACCCCACTATCTAATTAGAAAGGTCAACTGGACAAACAAACAGATATCTGAATTAATACCATACATCAAAGGGATCTAACAGACATCTACCGAATATTCCACCCAAGCACCAAAGAATATACTTTCTATTTAGCTCCCCATGCAACTTTCTCCAAAATCGACCACATACTGGGGCACAAAACCTCAACAAATACAAAAAATTGAAATAATTCCATGAATTCTATCAGACCACAATGCAATGAAGCTTAATATCAACACCAGGAGAAAGTAGTAACTACAGGAACTCATGGAGATTAAATAATACACTCCTGAATAATGAATGGGTCAAAGGAAAATTTTAGAAAGAAATAAATGAAAAGGACAATACAACACAACAAAACCTCTGGGACACTTTAAAAAGCAGTCCTAATAGCTGGGCGTGGTGGCACACACCTTTAATCCTAGCACTAAATGTCATAAACCATATAATGGACTCGAAGACAAAATCACATAGGCATCTCTATAGATGCAGAAAAGGTCCTTTGATAAAATTCAACATGCATTTATGTTAAAAGTCCTAGAGGGAATTAGACTGGAGGGAACATTCCTCAACATAATTAAATCTATATACAACAAACCTATAGCCAACATCATTCGAAATGGAGAAAATTTGGAAGTGTTCCCCTTAAAATCAGGAACACAGCAAGGCTGTTCACTATCTCCACTCCTTTATAATATAGTGCTTGATACTCTTGTTAGAGAAATATGACAAGAGAAGAAAATTAAAAGATTACTAATTGGAAAAGAAGAGGTCACTTTCAGTAAAGTGGCAAGTTACAAAATTAATCTACAAAAATAAATGGCCTTTCTACAAGCAGATAACAAGCAACTGACAGAATAAGTACATGGAAACCCTCCCATTCATACTAGTCTAAAAAAAAATCTTGGAATAAACCTGACCAAAGACATTAAAGATCTCTGTAATGAAAAATTTAAATCTTTAAAGAAAGAACTCGAAGAAGACACCACACCAGAAGATGGAAGGACTTCCCATGCTAATGGATTTGAAGAATTAATATATTGAAAATGACCATCCTACCAAAGTAATGCAATCCCAATCAAAATTCCCATGACATTCTTTAACACAATTAGAAAAAAAAATCCTAAAATTCATATGGGAAAACAAAAGACCCTGGATAGCCAAAGCAACCCTGAGCACAAAGAGCAATGCAGGGGGGATTACTATATCATATTTCAAACTATATTATAGAGCTATGGTAAAAAAAAATAACATGGTACTGGCACAAAAACAGACCCATAGATCAATGGAACATAATGGAAGACACAAACTTGAATGCATGCAGTTTCAGACTCCTGATATTTAACAAAGGGGCCAAGAATACTCAATGGGTGAAAGACAGTATCTTCAGCAAATGGTGCTGGCAAAACTGGATCTCCACCTGTAGAAGAATAAAACTTGACTCTTATCTTTCACCTTGTACAAAAGTCAACTCCAAATGGACCAAAGACCTCAATATGAAACCTGGAACTGTGAAATTGTTAGAAGAAAACATTGGCAGTAACCTACAAGATATAGGTGTAGGAAAGGACTTTCTAAACAGGACATTAATTTCTCAGGAATTGAGGTCAACAATCAATAAGTGGGGGAAAAAAAAAAAAAACTTCTGTACTGCAAAAGAAACAACCAAAGAAGTGAAGAGAAAACTCACAGAGTGAGAGAAAATCTTCACCAGTGACACATCTGACAAAAGTTTAACAAAGAATTAAAAAAAAAGAATCAAGAGAACAAGTAACCCAATTAAGAAATGGGCTAAGGATCTAACAGAAAGTTCTCAAAAGAAGAAATAAAGATGCCTAAGAAGCATCTTAAAAAGTGTTCAATAGTGCCGGGCGTGGTGGCACACGCCTTTAATCCTAGCACTTGGGAGGCAGAGGCAGGCGGATCTCTGTGAATTCAAAGCCAGCCTGGTCTACAGAATGAGTTCCAGGACAGCTGGAACTACAGGGAGACCCTGTCTCAAAAAGACCAAAAAAAAAAAAAGTGTTCAATATTATTAGTAATTATGCAAATTAAAACTGGTCTCTTAATAAGGCAAAGGTGGTGAACTTAGCAAAAATTTTCACCTTGGTTTGTTAAAATGTCATTTGGTGAGACGTCAGAATGCTATTTGGGTGGAAGCTCAAGTTGGGACACATGGCCCATGTCGTGGTGTCTCTCTAGAAGGAACATTATGAAGTCTCCCCCCTTTCCTCCATTCTGTGCCATCTGGTTGTATTTTTCCTCCACACCTGTTTGGCTTTTACGGAAATCTGTCTACAGTGTGCTAGGCCATAAAGAAAGTGTTCAGAAAGGTGGACTATCGAACTTGAAGTTGCAGTTCTACTGTTGAAGGCTATGGTTGTTGTTTGCTTTGCTTTAGCATATGGAGAACTTTGGGAAGGTTTGGAAGAGGAAAATTGCTCCACTAGAACTGAAAATTTAGGCTAGTTCCTAGAGTGTGAATCTTCCCTTGTTATCTTTTCTCCCGACTTGCCTAGAAATGTGGATTAAGTTTGATTTGAATTTCACATTGGTGGGAGGTAGTTCTCTTGGCCTTAGGCTTGGGGAACATGTGGATTTAAGAACTAACACATTCCAGGAGTTGACAGGAAGTTACAAAGGTCAGATGAGGTTCTGGATGCAGCCTCTACTCAGCTGGTTGTATAGTAACAGTGTTAGAACGTTATAAATATTTCCTCATGTAATCTGTACAGTCCACCTTAAAGGTGGGTATTGTTTTTGCTGCTTTCATATAAGTAGGAAGGGGGAGAGGAACGAGGAGCTCTGTAACTCACTTGAGGTGGTGCAGCCAGGAAGCTGCTGAGATGGGGCTGGGATTCGGACCTCTGCAACCAGACTTCTTGTAGACTGGAGCATGCTTTCTCCATCCCAGGCTTCTATCCTAGCTGGTGCTCCACAAGCAAGCCCTGGGAGTGGCCCTAGGGGAGTGACGTCATTGTGATCACTAAGATAATACCAGGGGAGGATACATTGGGACTGCTGTGTAGTAAGTACCCATATTGTGCTGGGGTCAAAGCAAGTACTTTGTCCAATGCAAATCAAGAAGCCAGGTTTCATGGCCTCCCACCCCCCCACCCCCGAGCTTACCCAGGGATGGAATGCTGGTCTGATGCAGAATGAACACACCACCTTGCTCCCCTTTTCAATCCTCAGTGACTCCTACCTGTCATGTAATGGAGTTGGGGGCTGTAACTGAGAAGACTCTTGACAGTGTTCCACAGTTAGTGTGTTTGGTATCCATTGGAAACTGCTGATTCTTTTCACTGTTACATTTGGAAAAAAGTCCTAGAGTGCTGATGTGCTCATGATTCAGGACTTGTGGGGGACTGAAAGCACCGTGTGTACTTATTTCTAGTCAAATCTTTATGAACAACCCTGGCCCAGAGGAGGAAAATCTGTCTTCTGAAATTGAGTGCAAGTCTCTTAGTGGCTTAGCTCAGCAGGGAGCCAGTTATTACATAAGCTGAGCCCCAGGTCTGCGGGTCTCCCTCTCCTGAAGAAGAGGCAGCATCTGCAGTTATGAGGAAAACAGAAAGAAAGACCCATTTCTCTGCAGTGTGACACTCAACAGGCAGCTTCAGCCAGGACGACTTGGCCAGAGGAAAATGGAGCTTAAGAAGAGTCCCAGCTGGTTCAAGTAACTTAAGCTGAGCTGTTCATGAAATATTACCTGACAGCTTTCCCCTCTCCCGAGTGGCTGGAGATTGACTCAGAGTTGCCCCAGGAACCTGTGTTGTCAGGCTGGGCTCTGGCATCCCAGGGTAACCTTCTTTGCACATTAGATAGTTTTGTGAAAAGCAGTATTTAGTGCCAACTTTCTGTCTGTCTGTCTGTCTGTCTGTCTGTCTGTCTGTCTGTCTAAAAGTATCCTGTGGGACCTGGGGAGATGGCTCAGTCCGTAAAGTGCCTGCTGCACATGCATGAGGGCCAGAGTTTGGAACCCTGGTACCTATGTAAAAAGGCTGGGCACAGTGGTGTGTGTCTGTAACCCCAGTACTGGGGCTGAGGGGATGTGCGTCAGAGGCAGCCGGCCTAGCTGAATGCATATGCTGTAGGTTCAGTGAGAGACCCTGTCTCAAAAACTATGTAGAGGTTTAGAGAGGAAGACACCTGACCTCGTCCTGTGGCCTTCACACATATGTATGTACCCTCACAAGCTCATGCACACTCACCTACATACCCACATGAACATGTGCATATACCACACACACACACACACACACACACACACACACACACACACATAAAATGTAATGCATGCTCTGTGCTTTCTGGACAAAATCCTTTTGTTCAGAAGTTAGCCAACCTTGAGTGATTGACATAGCGCTTCACTTTTTGTCCATACTGTGCTTGCTGGTGTAGGGGTCACACAGGTATGAGTCATGGAGACACTAGGTCCTCTATGAAGGCAGCAATCTGTCTATGTTGTTTACTGAAAAAAACATGATGTTCAGCACATGGAATATACTAAAGAAATATTTATTGACTGAGTTAGAATCGATCTCTGCCCACAAGGACATATAATTTAGTTTGCATTAGTTAATATTTTTCTCCTTTATTGTTATTTATTATTTTATTATCTATAGTCTCTTAACTTTTTCATTGATTTATTTTTTATCTTGTATAAGTGTTTTACCTGCATGTATGGAAGTGCACAATATACATACAATACCTGTGGAGGCCAGAAGAGGGCATCAGATCCCCTGGAACTGGAGTTACCCTGATGGTTGTTAGCTGCCATGTGGGTGCTGGGAACTGAATCTAGGTCTTCTGGAAGAGCAGCCAATACCCTTAACTGCTGAGTCATCTTTCTAGCCTTTCTGAAGTTTCTTTAAAAAAATTTTTTTTTTATTAATTTTTATTTATTTCTGTATGTGTATGAATGTACTGTCTGCATGCAAGTCTGTGCACCCGTGTCGTGCAATGCCGCGGAGGTCAGAAGAGGGCGTCGGATTCCCCTGGAACTGGAGCTCTCCTGGAAAACAGTTCTTGGCCGCCATGTGGGTGCTGGGGATCGAACCCGGGTCCTCTGCAAGAGCGGTCGGCGCTCTTAACCGCTAGGCCATCTCTCCAGCCCCTGAAGTTTCTTTTAAAAAATTTAAATCATTGTGTCAGTTGCTTTTCTTATTGCTGTGATCAAATAGGGGGGCAGGGGACGGATTCATTTTGGTTCACTGATAAGAGGAAATAATAGTCCATCATGGTGAGGAAGGCCTGGTAACTGGACTGACTTGGTCTCTGGTTGTGGAATACGCTGGTCACATTGCAGTAGCAAACTGGAAGCAGAGAAGACAGAAGAAGGGCTTGCCCTTCAAGGCCTGCCCTTGTGGCTACCTCTGCCAAGTAGGTCCTGTATGCCAAAGGTTTCATAGCCTTTCAGATCAGTACCACTAACTGAGGACCCTGTGCTCCTGCACACGAGTTTGTGGAGGACAGTTCATATTCAAACCATAATAACTATTAGTATATTTGTTATGAAAAATGAAAAAGGTAGAGAAGAAAAAAAAAAGCAATGAGGAGACAATCCCTTTCAATTAAACTTATATCCTGTGAAACTTTTTCCCTGTAAATGTCCAGTTTAGTAAAATGGACTTATGTCCTTGCAAGCTGATTTTTTTTTAAAGGTTTTTTGTTTTGTTTTGCTTTTTTTTTTAAATTTTTTTTTATTTTATTTATTTCCGTATGTGTTTGAATGTACTGTCTGCATGCAAGTCTGTGCACCCGTGTCGTGCAATGCCGCAGAGGTCAGAAGAGGGCGTCGGATTCCCCTGGAACTGGAGCTCTCCTGGAACTGGAGTTTCAGACAGTTCTTGGCCGCCATGTGGGTGCTGGGGATCGAACCCGGGTCCTCTGTAAGAGTGGTCAGTGCTCTTAACCGCTAGGCCATCTCTCCAGCCCGCAAGCTGATTTTATGACTGGGTTGCTTGCTCCCTCTGCTCCTCACTGTTAGTGAGAACAGCTTTTCATATTAGAAAACATAATTCTCAACCCATCAAATTTTAATCACTGCACAATTTAGTGTTGTGTGCGATTGCCTGAGCTTTCTCATTCTCTATTGCTGGACTTTGGGGATTTCTCTCTCCTCTCACTCCTGCTCTGTCTGGTTTCTGTATAAATATGCTGTGCTCTGTAAATCCTCGCACACATTTATGATTATTTTCTTGGCAATAATTCTTAGAAATGGAAGTATTGGTTCAGAGGGAGAAGACTTTAGATGTATATAACACAGTGCCTACTGAAAAGGCTGGGAAAAATGCACACTTCTGTCTCTGCTCCACTGAAGGAAAATGGCCTTTTGCTTACACTGAATCTGTATGATGTCATTTGTAAATACTTGACTATCTTCTGGATTGTAAACTGAAATGTTATTGTTTATATACTTTGATTGATGGATGATGTTAGTCATTTTCTTCTTTGTTCATATTTCTTCATGTAAGAATTGCTCTTTCATATTCATTATCTTACTCAGAGGTTCCTGAAGATATCTTTCTTTGGTCCTTCTCAATCCACGGTGGGGTTGGCTATCACACTAAGTCCACAGTGAGTGAGCATCTAATGAGTACTGGTTACATATGTGCGTACATATGCTGGCCCCACCCTGGCGCCCCACCCATCTACTCACATATCTACACAGGCACTCCAATACTCACTTGCCCACCCATTCGTCCATTTATTTACTCAGCCAAGTATTGAGAATCTCCTAGTTGCTAGGCAGAGAAATACCAGTACATTCAGTTTTTGTTATTGATAGTATTGATGTCAACTATAAATCTTACATTTAAAAAAGACATTACTATAAATGAATGCAGAGTGGCTAATCCAAAATTTTTTCAACTCTAATGAGTTTTCCTTAAAATGAAAGAAGAACTGAGTTAGTTTTTTTTCTGATTTCCCATGAGCTACGTGTAGGCAGAAATCAGTAAGTTTTCTGTAAGGGGAGGAGTAGTAAAGGTTTGAGGGTTTTCAGGTCATAGGACCTCTGATTTTGTTTAGCTCTGTACTACCAGTGCCGAGGTGGCCAAAGACAATTCAGAAGCAAGTAAGCAGGGCTGTGTTCCAGCAAAAAGGCTATTTCCAGGACTGAAATTCGAATTTCCTATAACTTTCATATGGTACACAATGTTATTCTTCTGTTCCTCTCCAATCATTTATAAATGTGAAAAACTTCTTTTTTAAAATTTTTATTTATTTTATTTTTAAAAATTTTTATTTATTCTTGTATGTGTATGAATGTACTGTCTGCATGTAGGTTGGTGCACCCATGTCGTGCAATGCCGCGGAGGTGAGAAGAGGGTGTCAGATTCCCCTGGAACTGGAGTTAAAGACAGTTCTCAGCCGCCATGTGGGTGATGGGTATTGAACCTGGGTCCTCTGCAAGAGCAGTCGGTGCTCTTAACCGCTAGGCCATCTCTCCAGCCCCGTGAAAAACTTCTTAAACTTATAGATCATACAAAGACTGTGAGCTCCACTCAGCTTGCAGTTTGTCCTTTGCCGAATACTGGTGCAAGGTCTCAGCAGCAGAGAGAAGCTGACTTGAATTTTCTAATTTGCTATAAATAATAACAATAGCCAGAACAGATAGTAAGGGGAAAACTGCTGGGTTTGGCTGAGGCTTCATCCTAAAGCTTACAGTGCATGCTGACCGGTGTCATACTTAAATGTCTGAATACTTTTAAAGACTTTTTGGATTGATTTATTTTTATTTTATATGTGTGAGTGTTTTGCTTGCATGTATGTAAGTGCACTCATGGCCTGTAATGCCTGTTGAGGTCAGGAGAGAGTGTCAGATCCCCTGGAACTGGAATTATGGATTGTTGTAAGTCCCTGTTGGGAATTGAACCTGGGTCCTCTGTAAGAGCAGCCAGTGCTCTTAACTGCTGAGCCATCTTTCCAGCCCCTGAATGTATTTTTACTATATAGTTAATCATACTAAAATGTGACTGTGCAAAGTAGAGAAGGAAATGTACTCTCATATCCTGGGTTAAGACTTGGATGTAACTTTTTCAGTCTTCATGTCCACATTGTTCTCACACGTGTATGAGATCATTCTATATAAACAGTGTTGACGTTTGTTTTTGTGTCTCTTAATATTATACGGTAAGCATTTTTTAGTGTTTTTGAATATACTAATGTAAACTAAAACCACAAGAAGATACTACTAACACACTCACAGAATGGCTTTAATTAAAAGAAAATTATTAGTGCCACATGCTGATGAGGATATAGGGGAACAAACTTGCATATATTTCTGGTGGAAAGATAAAATAGTACAGCCACCTTGGACAACAGCTTTTGTCAGCTGTGGTGGAGTAGTGTACACATGGCCCCATGCTGTTGCCTGAGGAATACTTCTCAGTAGTCTGAGGAATACTTTTCAGAAACCTCTATTTTGAGAAAGGATTTTTGACGTCACTGCAGCAAAGAATTTCAGGGTCAGCCAATATGAAGCAGAGTTGGAGTTTATTAAGTGGCAATTTTACCATAGATTGAAGCACAAGGTTAAGAGAAAGAGAAGTGAACAGATCAGACATAGCCAAGTATGAGCTTGTGTGAGCTTCTCAAGAGAGTAACAGTTAAGTATCTTGCTAATAGCCATATGTAGGATTTTGGTTGTTTCTAAAGGTGCATCTCTAAGGGCGGCTAAGAACTGTAAATGAGTTCATAGAGCTCTTCATGATTGTAGCTTGTAAGGTAAAACCTGAGGTGACAAGGGTTGCACAGGGAACTATGGGCATATTTGTACTGTAAACAAAGTTTATAGTCTTATTACTGAGACTCCTCAGAACATTTCAAGTTTATGGGGCTGGAGAGATGGCCTAGCGGTTAAGAGCGCCGACCGCTCTTACAGAGGACCCGGGTTCGATTCCCAGCACCCACATGGCGGCCGAGAACCGTCCGAAACTCCAATTCCAGGAGAACTCCAGTTCCAGGGGAATCCGACACCCTCTTCTGACCTCCGCGGCATTGCACGACACGGGTGCACAGACTTGCATGCAGACAGTACATTCATACACATACGGAAATAAATAAAATTAAAAAAATTAAAAAAAGAACATTTCAAGTTTATATAAATGTGGAGTTAGGCTATACTCTAAGGTCGTCCACATTTAGGCCTTAAGCAGGGTTTGCCGTTCTCTCGATGTTTTCCTGTCTTTATATAGGTAGCTGGTGGGAGACTCCGATCTGTAATTTGGGGAGAGGGGTCCCTTCCCTTCCCATGTCCTCGTAACCATCCTGATTTTTAAATCCTGCCTCAGTTGGACAACTTCTTTTTTTTTTGGTCTTTTTCAGACAGGGTCTCCCTGTAGCTGGCTGTCCTGGAACTCACTATGTAGACCAGGCTGGTCTTAAACTCACAAATATCCACCTGCCTCTGCCTCCCAAGTGCTAGGATTAAAGGCGTGTGCCACCATGCCTGGCTGGCATCTTCTTTTCTTAATAGGACATTTTAATTAATTTGAGAATTTGACATGTCATACATGTATTTTGATTGTACCTACCCTGTATTCCTCCCCCTAATTCCTGCCAGATTCACCCCCTACCATCCTACCTCTCCTAATCTTCCAAGTCCAGTTTATGCTGCCCATACACTATGGGGTGTGGGGCCATTCCCTGGAGAACAGTCGACCTACCAGGAGCCATCTTAAAGAAAACTGACTCCCATTGCCAGCGCCCCCCCCCCAATAGTTTCTCAGTCATGCTGGAGTGCTGACTGTCTGGATCTTGTGCAGGCAGCCACAGTTGCTGTGAGGTCATGAGTGCAGTGGTCCTGTTGTGTCAAGAAGACATTGGTTTGCCCCGGTGACCTCTGGCTTTAACAATCTTTCTGCCCACACTTCCACAATGGAGTGTGACCCTTTCTTGAAAAATTTAACAGGGTGGGGGACATGGGTCTAGATTTGATAATCTTGTACAAAATATATATAAAAAATTAAATATAAATTTACCACATGACTCAGGAACCCCACATACAGCTATTTATTCAAAAGAAAAGAAAACATGTGGATTCCCAAATAGATATATGCAAATGTTCAAACAACATTAATACACTGGCCAGAGAGCAGTAGCAACAGAAACATCCATTGGTGTGAGTGGGTAACCAAAATGTGGCCCATTCCTATGGCAGACTATGATTTAGTATAGGCTACAACATGGATAAACTACAAACATTGTTAGGTGTCTAAGTCCTTTTATATTTCATTTCTAGAAGATGAGAAACAAAACAACCTAGCAATAGGAAGCAGATTGCTGTCTGCCTTGCTCAGGCCTAGGGTGGAGAGTGAATTGAGTGCTAACAGACTCGAAGAACTTCTGTGGGTGATAGAAATGTGTTAAGCCAGAATGTGATGATATATACCACTGAATTGTAAACTAAAATAAAGATTGCTGAGCTGTATGTTGCCATTGAAGTGTAGGGTGAAATTTATAGTATGTAAATCATAGCACCTTATAATAGTTAAACATATTTGAAAATTGATTACTTTTCTTTTTTTTTAAATTTTATTTATTTTTGTATGTGTATGAATGTATTGTCTGCATGTAGGTTTGTGCACCCATGTCGTGCAATGCCGTGGAGGTCAGAAGAGGGTCTCAGATTCCCCTGGAACTGGAGTTCTCCTGGAATTGGAGTTACAGACGGTTCTTAGCCACCATGTGGGTGCTGGGGATCGAACCCGGGTCCTCTGCAAGAGCAGTTGGTACTCTTAACACCTAGGCCATCTCTCCAGCCCCAGTGATTACTTTTCTTTTTAAAATTGGGTCTCACTTTGTAGCCTAGGCTGGTCTTGAACTCACTGCAGGCCTCCTGCCTTAGCCTCCCGAATGCTGGGATTGTAGGTCTGCACCGCCATACCATGCTGAAAACTGAAATTTTAAATATTATATTTTTTATTTTATGTGTATGAGTGTTATGCTGCATGTAAGTGCACCTGTGTCATGCAGTGACCAAGGAGGACAGAAGAGGGTATTGGATTCCCCTGGAACTGGAGTTAGGGATGGTTGTTAGCCAACATGTGGGTGCTGAGAATTGAACCTGGGTCCTCTGCAAGAGCAGCCAGTGCTCTTAACTGCTGAGCCATCTCTTCAGTGCCCTGAAAACTGAAATTTTAATAGTGTGTTGTTCTGTCATCTGAGTACGCCATTTTTATCTGGTGTAACTTGGAGAAATACTCAAGTGTTTACTTTGTTTCTAGTCAAAATTCATATTCAGGAGGCTAGGTTTGAGCCATTGGGCTTAAACCATAGTGATTTCTCTGGCTGCGAGGCCAGAATACCCCTTACCTATCCCAGTGCCCACCACATACAAGTGCCCTCCTTGTACTGTGTATAGGATTCTGAAGTGATTATTACAGAAAAGAACTAAAGAACTGGGGAAGGCCCAGGGGAGATGGTGGTGCATCTGGGCTGTGAGCTGAAGCATTCCACTTGGCCTTGGCTATTGTGTGATATTAATGATGTTCTACTTGGGCGATGGGATTGACAGGAAACTAGGTTTTGTGTTTCCAAGTGCCAGAGAGCAGAGCTCATGGTTGGAAGACTGAGGCGGGAAATACTTTCTAAGTCAAAAGCAGTGTGGCCTTGTAAGTGAGGGAACATTGCGCCTTGCCTTCTGGGAGGGAACTGGGCCCTGATCACAGTGGGGTGTAAGCGGGGTGAAACTAAACTGCTCTCCAGTTCCCCGTGTTCTGTTTCCAGCTTTCCAGAGTGCAGCCAGGAGCATCTGCACCCAGAGAACACAAAGGAAAGCTATGGAAACCAAACTCATAAATGTTTTTTTCATTAGCTCCAGGCTCCCAACCACCAATAAACTGTATGTTTTTAAAAATCCTTCATTATTTTGTGAGTTTAAAAAAATGTGCACAGTCCTTTTATTTATATGTTGGGGATTTTCTTAAAATGTTACTTATCTGTTTAATTATCCCAAAAGGTAACAGCATTGTAGTTTTTGTATAAAACAGAATAAAAGTACCATGTAATAAACTGACTGTAACTTGAGACTGTTGGTGGTCTTGGAGAAAACCCAAATCCAGGTTTGCTTGATACTGTGTAATATGAACGCAATTAGTAGTGGTTTTTCTAAAGCAGAAAGAGATGTAGAAAAATAATGTGCAGCAAATTTAGGTCAGAGCTTGGAAGCTTATAAATCCTTATTTTTGTTTTCATTACTTTAAGTAATAGGGATGCCTTTTCTTTATTATGTAACTTCCCTAGCAGTAATACATTGTAAAACATTTTTCTGTGAACTTCATAGGTTTGGTCAGAAAGCCGCAGCTCATTCCCCTTGGTGAATGTGGCTGCTGGCACCGTTCATACACAGGGGATGGTGACTTCTTGTTCGTCCCTTGGAAGTTGACCCAAACGTTCCTGATGAGAGCAGCTTTCACTCGCCACCCGTTTCCTCGCTCATCGGAGGTCTGACAAAGCAGTTTCAAGGGATCGCCATCCTCTGGAGGCCCAAGAAGCGAATCCACGTCTCTGTAGATCATGCTGTACAGTTTCATTCCAACCACTTTAAAGCTATGTGTCCAGATTGTAAGGTCTTTGAGGACAGGGAATATCTTGATGAGTCATCACTCCATTCCTCTGGCACAGAGTAGGTGTGCAGGTGATGTTGGGTGTTTGGTTTCTCACCTCCACATGGGAGCCACAAGGCCCTTGCTGTGCTTCCTGGAACTTACCAACTCTTCTCCTACTACAACATTTTGGAACTTATTGTCCTTTCACCCTGGAGGCCAGGTTCCTGTACTTCTTTATGTCTTCCGTATTCTTGTTCAAATGATATATCTCAATGCTACCTCTTTTTTTTTTTTTTATGT
>VZQC01009277.1:358633-515855 GCA_009823505.1 Rhizomys pruinosus | reverse complement strand
CGACCGCTCTTGCAGAGGACCCGGGTTCGATCCCCAGCACCCACATGGCGGCTGAGAACCGTCTGTGACTCCGGTTCCAGGAGAACTCCAGTTCCAGGGGAATCCGAGACCGTCTTCTGACCTCCGCGGCATCGCATGACACGGGTGCGCAGACCTGCATGCAGACAATACATTCATACACATAAAAATAAATAAATAAATAAAAATTAAAAAAAAAGAAAACGGTGTTTATAATTTTTAGGTCTCTCAGCTTTTTTTAGTAGGTGTTTGGGAAAGTTGATAACATGTATTCTAATGAATGAATAAATGAAATTATTCTGTTAATAACAGAACTTTTCTCCAATAAGATAGCCCATAGTGTTATTGCTTTTTTAAAAATTTTTATTTATTCTTGTATGTGTATGAATGTACTGTCTGCATGTAGGTTTGTACACTCGTGTCGTGCAAGCCGCGGAGGTCAAGAAGACAGCATTGGATTCCCCTGGAACTGGAGTTCTCCTGGAATTGGAGTTACAGATGGTTCTTAGCCGCCATGTGGGTGCTGGGGATTGAATCCGGGTCCTGTGCAAGAGCAGTCGGTGCTCTTAACCACTAGACTATCTCTCCAGCCCCCGTGTTATTGCTTTTTTATATGTTCATAAAACCATGGCTCTTGGAATCATGTTCTGTTTATTGCACATCGAGAATGATAAACTTGTAATTATTTGTATGTGAAACAGGCTAAATTTCATATGAAACATTGTATTTAGACCCCAGTTTGGGGAAATCTGTGTTAGCATTATATAGGTAATGGTAAAGCAAATTTTGTTAAACGAAAGCTACAGCCAATTCTAGCTATGTTCCTGGCTGTGTTCTTGATAGCCATACATTTAGTGTATTCCTTGAGTTAACCCTCTGCAGGGCATGGCAATAGCTCTTTTGAATGCTCTGCCCTAGACTCTGTGAGGGTTCAACAAACTTTATATGTTGGGCTGAGGACTAGTGTTACCCTTTCTTACAGTTTTAGCCTCTCCTGGTTCTAATGACTCCTGTAACTGCATCTTTATTTTATTTTATTTTATTTTATTTTTTACTACTTGAACCAATCTTTTTTTTTATTGGTGCTTTGTGCATTTCATACATCATTTTCCAATTCAGATCAGGCATGTTTCCCTTTCCCTTCCCCCCTACCCCCACCCCATCCCAGATCATGCATTTTGCCATAACTGTCCTGCATCTTTCTCTCTTTTTTTTTCATTTTTTAGCTATAAGTGATGATCCATGAGTACAAGCATCCTTCATATGAAACCAGTTTGCAGGCTGTTGTGCCCAAACCCCCACAGCCCCACCATCCAGCAGTGGGTGAGGGGTTGTATGTTCAATCAAGTTGATCAAATGAGTGTCCAGACTACATTGCTGTAGTTTCACCATTCACCCCAATCGCAGCCCTTACATTCTACCACGCCCCCTCTTCCGCAGATTGTTCCCTAGGCTTAGGAAAGGGTCACAGGTGGATGAGAAGCAAAACAGTCCACTCTCTCTGGAGCTGTTGTCTTGGACTCTGGTCAGTTCTGGCTGTTTCCTTTCATCGGCTGATAGTTTGTCCAGCAATAACCTTTCGATCCTACTAATGAAGCACAAGCAATTAGATATATAGGTATTTAAACAGCACTAATAGTTATGGTTGGTTACTTTGGTATAGACACATATGTTTGGATGATATGTTACATATCATCCAAACATATCATCGTAACTGCATCTTTAATCTTTATCTTTAACCCAGCCCTCTTTTGGATGCCTTTGTCAAGTTCTGTGGCTTGACATCATAGCTCTTCAAACAGAACTGGCCACCTGATTCCCAGAAGCCTCTGTTTCTCTACCTTGCAGCTGTTATAGATTGGATCTCAGTGGTGTATCTCTGGCCTCTCTTTCACTCAAACTAAAAACAAACAAACAAACAAGGAAATTGCCTTTGATTCCTTTTCCTTCTCTACCTTCTACATTCTTACTGGTCTCTAACCATACTGATATTTTCTCCTAAATACTGTCAAGAACACGAAGGACTTAAGACTTCCAAACTAGTTGGTCTAATGAATGCTGGCAAAAATGAGCTTCCTTCATTACTCTGGGTAGTAGTAATAGGCAAGAACAAAAATCAACATCGTTTTGTTTTTCCATGACTCAGTGCCCAGAGACAGTTCTGGAGAGAGCCAAGTGGCACCTCCATACACAGTACATCGTGTTGCAGAGGAGGAAGCTTGAGTTTAGAAGCTCAGGTGCTTTGTTCTGGCCAATATGCATGATTTTCCCATGCCTCAGAGGAAGACCATCCCCCTAAAGCCATTCTCCATATAGGCAGCTTTGAAAAGTGTGAACTTAGAGCCCACAGCACTGTGCTCACAAGATGTGCAGAGACTGACTATCTGGTGGATGTCTTAGATCTCTTCCCCCGCTGCCTCCTTAGCCTGTTACCCTGTTGCTCACAGGACTGTTGCAGAAACTTTCTGACTGCTCTGTGTCTCTTTTCACTGTATACAGTGATGACTTTGTCCCAGCCATCCACTTTTCTTGTACTGTCCTCCAATCCCCATTGCCTGGACCAGGCTGCTTAGGTATGTCCTCTCTCTCTCCTCAAGGACGAACAGGCATATCTCAGCCATGAAGCTGTTGATATCTATTCATGAGTTGGTTTCTGCTGCTGGAGGATGGTGACTGTTTTATGTATCTTTGCATCATAGCCACATAACATGTTTTGAAAAATAAAGTGATAGATGAATATATGCAAGAATAAAAGGAATTCATAGTCTGTTGGAGTGTTTACTGGCCAGAGAGGAGTTGTAGAAGGCACTTACTTAGCTTGATAACAGGTAAGAGAATCTGGGTTCATACTGGGGCCAGGGGTAGAAATTAAACACTGTAGCAGCCCGGTGCAGAGAGTCTGCTTCTTGAGTGCAGTTCATGTGTTCTGGAAGCCTGTTTAAAGTTATCTTTTCAGTGAAAGAAAGCAGCTCATTCTATGTGATCCTAATAATTCCCTTTCCTGAAAGAAGCTATTGGGAATGGAAGGTCATGCAATCTGCCTTCTTGTAAGAATTTCAGTTCCTCCGACTACAATGATGCCTCTGTTACCTGGCAAAGGGGGAAGAATGGAGCTTCTTTTTAATTAACTTGTCTCTGTAGCAAAAAGTGACTTTATCCTTCCTTCTGAAGTGTCTCAGTTCTCCAAAACCTGGCTCACATCATCGTCCTTGACTTTACTGCCCCACTGAGGCACCGGTGCTGAGAATTGTAATTGAGTGCGAGTGTCTCTAATTCCCCTAGGAGGTGAGGCTTTGGGGAAACTTAGATTTTCTTCTGAACTTATTTTTTCTTCTTGTGTTTTGAATTAAGAAAACAGGGAGTCTCCGCATATATGATAACACCTTCTGAATAAGCCTCAATCTCAGAGGACCCGAGACCTCCTAGGACCCCAGCCTTCCTCCCGTAGCAGTCACTCGCTGCATTTTATTAAATGTTCTACAGGCCGTACTTTAATTATTTTTGAAATAAGGGAGATTGAAATTTTATTACTGTACATATACACACATATTTTAAATCAGTTGGAAAATATGTCTAAGCAAACAAAAAGCCATGATCTAATGTTAACTATTATTGGTATTGGGAATAGGTTTCTGGACTCCATCTTCCTTTGCTGTATGTTTTTGCTCTCTCTTTTATTACTTCTTCAGCAATCTCCTTTCCTCTTAAGGTTAATAAGTGCTTATTAAAAGTGACATTGAAGCCAGGTGTTAAAGGTGGTGCACGCCTTTAACCTCAGCACTGGGGAGATGGAGGCAGGCAGATCTATGAGATGGAGGCCAGCCTGGTCTATATAAAAGCAAACAAACAAACAAACAAACAAACAAACAAACGTGATTCTGAAGAGTTTCTTGCATGTGCTGTTCTGTCCCTTAGCCCATGATTTTTCCTTGTCACCCTTTCCCATTTATTTGTTCATTTATTCATCATCCATCCACTTATCTATTTATGCTAGGATTGAATCCAGGACCTCCTCACACCAGGCAAGTGTTCTATCATTGAACAACACTCACAGCTCCTCTCTGCCCTTCTTTGATTTATTCATCCTTCTAGATTGACACTTGTTTTCTGATCTCTGATACTGAGGATTATCTTTCTATTGAGTTCCAATTTCTACTCACCTCTGCCTTGCCCATAGCACATATGCATGTTTGATAGACTTAAAAATCTGCTGCGAGGGTGCTTGTTATCGCCGTTCCAGAGAGGAGGAATTTTGTTTAGAGTGTGACTTGTAAGAGACACAAAGCTCTGGAGCTTCAACATGAAGTCATTGTGCACAATCCCCTTTCCAGAAAGCAAAATTACCACTGCACCTCTGGCACTGTTTCTGAGGCTTTCAAGACCTTCTGGAGCACTGGTTTTCGGGCACTGGGCTGAATCAGCTTTCAGTCTTATACTGTCCTTTTGAAGATCCTGTGGCCCACACCCAGGAACAACGTAATGAATTTCATATCTTATGGAGGGAGGGACAGGGGTTGGGGGAGGAAGAAGGAGGGAGAGAGAGAGAGAGAGAGAGAGAGAGAGAGAGAGAGAGAGAGAGACCCTTGTGACTTTTGCCTTGTGCTCTCACAGTGATGAGGTGACCACCCCTCACATCTGTTTTCAACTCCCGTCTGTCCATACCAGAGTTATTTTTGATCAGCTCAGCACACCTTTTCTTTGTAATTCATGTCGGTTTACTCATAGCCACCTGTACTGTCTCTGGCTCTCTCTCTTTGGCTTGCTCTCAAGGCCATGAGTGTGTTCTTTGTGTACTAGCTGTTCTTGATAACCTCACCCCGAGATTTAATGTTGAAGTGGGGGCCCCATTAAAGATGCTATTAATCATTCTGCCTCTGTTACGAGATTTGTGTGTTGGCAAGCAGGCAGATAGAAATAGCCATGTGCTTCCCAACCAGATGTGTTGGTTGCTGGGATGGGGCATTTGACCAAAGCACATTCCTATCATTACTTGGCAAAGAAAAGAGCCACTGAGATGAACAGAATAATCCTTGCTTCTGATCTGGAGGCATTGGCTGAATCTAGGGCCTCAGTATTGAAAAGGACCTTAAAATTAGTTGCTCCAACTTGAAAACCAAGGGAACCAAGGCAATAGGTAAAGGAAATAATTTAAGACTGTAGCAAATTGAGGTTGCCAGGAACTTGGAACGTGGCCTAGCCTCACTTGATCGCTCATTACCAGGGTTGGGGTGTGGGGTTGGGGGAGACCCAAACTCCTCATGTACTTCTGCTGCACGCACAGTGTGTTACTAGAATGACTCTTCACTGGTTTCCTGACCACAGCCAGCCTCAGGAGGGTGGCCTGGAGGGGAAGTCCTTGCTCCTCAGTTACTAGGGCGGTGCTGTAGATTCACCTGGACACTGTGGGGATTCTCTGCTGCCCTCTCTAAGCTAGCTCCTCAGTGCCTCTGGTCAAATGCAGACTGGCGTTCTGTCTGCCTGGCTGCCCTGCATGTCTTCTACTTGACCATGGTGGCTCAGAGCAGCTGAGTGGTGTAACCAGAGAGCAAGATGGGCTGGGGATAGATGATCTGGTTTCTTGCTCTGGGGTTCCGGCTTTCTAGAGGGTTTCAACTTTACAGTAGGGGCAGGACTTGAGGAATTCCTTCTTAGGAAGGATGAGATGTGTTTTCATTTCCACTCCTTTACAAACTACTGTACCCAGCATCTCTTACACATCCTTTATAAACTTCTCAGTGCCCCCAGTTCACTCATACTAAGCTCTGAGAAATACCAGGTATGTAAAGAGATTCTTCCAGAGATTTTTGTATTCTAAATGGCTTGCTGTCCAAAGCTGGGGCAGAGGATGTGGATGGTGACGTGTGCGAGACTCTGCGAATCTGACAGTGCACTGGATTTAGCTAATCCTACCTCAGTTGAAAAACACCATTCTTCAGCAACTTTATAATTCAAATTCTGGTATATGAATTAAAGCCATCAGAGGCCAATGTTAACTAAAATATTAAAACACAGCTGCACTGACTTTCGTACTACTTCCCCCTGCGGTCTACGGCTTTCTCATGCACTTCTGAGGCCTTGGTCAGACGTCCAAAGGCCCATGGTTAGACAGTGTGTGTGATGATCCTCTTGGGGTGTGAAGTAAATAGAAGAGAAATAAAGGATGGTGTAGGTCGCATCTCATCAGGAGCAGAGGTGGAGAACTCATGGAAAAGACACCTGTGAAGATCCCATTTTGTCTCCTTCAGCACTGAAAACAAAGCTAAGAAGAGAACACTGAGGTCGGCACCACCCCGAGCTTTGGGATTGATTTTTGTCCTGGAGAACTCTGGAAAAATGACTGCTTGATGCCGTCTGTGATTAATAAAGAGGTCACTTTATCCCAGGGCCTTTGAATCTGCATTTAATGGCTCCTGCAAATGGGTATGATTTCTTAGTATGGCCACCTTATTAAAGAAGGGAGACCTCATGGTCAGGAACAGGCTGTCTTCATTTCTAATTCCAGTAGCAGGGCACGGGCATTTTTCAGTCTTTTGTGAGGAGCAGAACAAGTGGCTACAGTGAAGAGCCAGCCACACCTGGGAGACAGCCTCTGCTGAGGGGAGGCAGTATCCTTTGAGTAGGCAGGGACTGTGGGGACACGCTTCTTTCCATGGAGAAGGTACTTTAGAGGGAGCTAGGGGACTGTATTGGAATATTTATTATTGTGCGTGTGTGTATGATGTGCATGTTTGAGTGCATGTGGTACAATGCATGAGTGGAGGTCAGGGAACCTTTTCTACCACAGGACTCACGGATCAAACTCAGATTGTCAGGCTGGTGTGGTGAGTGCTTTCACATGCAGAACCAGCCTACTACACTCCTGCCCCCAAATTAATGGAAAATTGCCCATCTTATTTAAGAAAGTGGAGGTTTGCGGTGCTTTCTAGATTTATGCTTTTTGCTTAAAGTATTTGATGCTGGTCTGGGGGAATATAATTACTAATCTCTAGGGAATATACCATGCATCCCAATTTTTTCATTTTTAGTGCAGTTAACTTGAATCTTTGTGAAGAATGATTAATGGCAAAAGTGTAGGTTATCAGATCTCTGCTCAATTTTGCCAAGCCTGGGCACTCCCATGTAATGATCAAGAATTGAAATCATCATGGGAAGTTTCTTGTTACCACGTGTTGCCTCTTGGCATCTTCTGCATTGTTCAGGAAGATAGGATGACTGATAGTCTGACTGCACCTTGTGGACAGGGCAGAGGAGTGCTGACTCTTCTCACGTGAGGCTCAGAAGAGTGTTTTTGTCATTACAGATCTCTTAGACCTTCCTTGGGTTTTAGGCCGCCCGACAATGTTCTGTGGTTTGTCATAACCATGAAGAGCTGGCAGCTCCTTAGCTGAGTAGAAAGGGGCTAAATGTGCTCTACCTAACTCTAAATCGGAGAAGACACTGTTAGGGCTAAAAAGTCTTGAAAAGCTGCTTTGTTCATTTACTTTCACCTTTCCCTGATAATGATGCTTTTAAGAGTTCCATGGACACACATTTAAATGTAGGTGAATTTCAGATTGTTCACAGTGATGGTTTTCACAGTTTTATCAGGCAAAGACATGTGCGAGGACCAGTTTAATGTTCCACTGTTCATCCATCCATTCATTCATTTATTCACTTATTCACTCATTCATGTATTCATTCATCTGTTCATTCACTTATTCACTCATTTGCTCACTCATTCACTCATTCATTTATATTCATTTATTTATTCGTTTACTCATTTACTCATTCGTTCACTCATTCATTCATTCTCTCATTCATTCAATCACTCATTCATTTATTCACTCATTCCCTTGCTCAGTCATTCAGTCTCTCACTAATTCATTTACTCATCACTTAAGTTACTGCTTTAAGCCGGTTGATGTGTTGGACATGAGAATGCATTTGGTGTGTTAAAATGCCCCAGTTGCCCTATTGCTGAAGATAGGACATGCTTCAGAGATTTGGAGCAATGGAGCTGGACCTGACTTGGAAGTCATTTCCCCTGAAGGCTGGCTCTCATAGCTTTGGAGAGCCCTATGGAACCCAGTAAGGGAGAACAATAATTGATGGTCCAATACCACCTTTAAGACCAAATAACTCTATCAACGACTGGCACAGCATACAACATTGGTGTGGTAGTGGCACTTTTATCTTGGGGGCAATAAATGGATACCCAATTGGATTTAAAGCCCACTCAATGGGAGGAAACTCCAGTGTGATACTGTAAACATAGCCAAATACACGTGAATGGAGCAGTCATAGATCTTAGAGAAAACCCCAAGGCTTTTATATTCCTAGACCAGTGTAACTTCTTACTAAGTGTTTGCAAAATAGGTATCCTTATATTTACAGTCAAGTATCCCAGTCACCAATCATTCAAGAAGCCTCGTTTGTACAAGACAGATTATTACAGAGTACCAGAACTGGTCACATGGACTCTGTGAATTGCCAAAGTCTAAGCAGCACATCTACAATGCAACCTCTACATTGAAGGCTCATGCAACATAGAATGAGGGGTAGAGAGAACACCAATGAATCTCTCGACTCTCATTAATGAAGCTTTCTCATGTAACAGTGGGCCAGGAACACAAAAAGTCACAAATGGCCAAAGTGTGGAGATTGGGAGTCTGCAGAGTGTGGGTCCTTGGACAGGTCTCCCATATTAAACTCCAAGCACCCAGGGCTCTCAGGGATCATTGTAGAAGAGGGCAGAAAGACTGTAAGAGCAGGGAGGAGGTACGTGACCACATGGAAATAGAGCCCTGTGGGCTCCTGGGACCATGCTTGTATGAACCTATAGTAATGGTGTGAGCGTATACAAGATTCATACAGGCTCAAGCAGACAAAAACCCAGCATGGAACTGGGGAAATGGGCAGCAGACCCCAATCTTAGCTGAAGAAATATAGGCAGCTGATTATTGTTGGGTGAGGAAGAACTGGTCCTCTTAAAGCAAGAGACTCTGGATAGACTGACTAGATCTCAGTGGATGAACTTGCACTGAGGAAAGTTTAGGGACACTAACTTGACACAATAGGCCTTAACACAAATGAAAGAGTGTATGAACTCCAGTTAGGGGGCTGTGGGAGGGTGCCAGTGGGGAAGGGGTTATGAAGGCGATTAAGATTGATTGAGATGTTCTGTATGAAATACACAGAAATTCAATAAAAATAAATAAAATATTAAAAAGTTTAAAAAATGGCCCACTCACATTGGATCTGTTTTCCAGATCAATTTATGGCTTTGTTATCATGTTCTAGTTTCTTTAAAGCTTTGTTTGAACTATTTTATATATTTATTTATTTATTTATTAATTTTTATTTTTGTATGTGTATGAATGTACTGTCTCCATGTAGGTTTGTGCACCCGTGTCCTGCAATGCTGCGGAGGTCAGAAGAGGGTCTCGGATTCCCCTGGAACTGGAGTTCTCCTGGAATTGGAGTTACAGACGGTTCTTGGCTGCCATGTGGGTGCTGGGGATTGAACCTGGGTCCTCTGCAAGAGCGGTCGGTGCTCTTAACCACTAGGCCATCTCTCCAGCCCCTGTTTGAACTATTTTAAATATGCGGAAATATAAACAAAAATGATGAAACCCTTTCAAGTTATTTTGCCGTATTTTCTTCTCCAAAGATAATCTTTCTACTCAATTTGATGTCTTCTCGATCCCATGCGTGCTATGTATATATGAATGCACTGACTTTGTATGGAATTTCTTTGCCATTTTTACGTTTCATATAAGTGATAACTTACTGAACCTGATCTGCCACTTCTTGCTCTTTTTGGTAATTAACCTTATTAATTTAGAGACTATGTCTTTTTAATCCAAGAAGTTGTTTTAGCTGTTGTGGAGTGACTATTCTAGTGTAAGACTGTATTAGTCAGGGTTCTCTAAAGAAACAGAAGCAACAGGATGAATATATAGCTATATACAATCTATTGATTTGCTCACGTGACAGAGCTCAAGTAGTCCAACAGTAGCTGCGCCGCACTGGAGAGGCTGAGAATCCAGGGAACTGCTCAGTCTGCAAGGCTGGATGTCTCAGTAGTCCCAATCTGGTGCTGAAGGCCCAATGGATTCCAGGAGATCTGCCGGTCTCAGTACACGCTGGGATCCGAAGGGTTGATCATAGCAGCAAGAGGCAAGCCGCAGGAGAAAAGGGACCAGCTCCCTCTGCCGTGGCCCTTTTACACTGCCTGTCGGCAGAAGGTAACACCACATTTGTGGTGGTCCAATCCGAAGATCCTTTTTCTCTTATTTGTTCCTTAGTCCAGTCAAGTTGACACCCAAGATTAACCGTCACAAAGACCATTCCACTACTAATGTACGTGTGCTCCTTTTTATTTCTTTCTGTATTATAAAACAGTGCTGCCACAGAAGGTTTGGCCTGTGCTTTTGTAAAGATGTGGGGCAGGGGGCTGGAGAGATAGCCTAGCGGTTAAGAGCACCGACTGCTCTTGCAGAGGACCCAGGTTCGATCCCCAGCACCCACATGGTGGCTGAGAACCATCTGTAACTCCAATTCCAGGAGAACTCCAGTTCCAGGGGAATCTGAGACCCTCTTCTGACCTCCGCAGCATTGCATGACATGGGTGCACAGACCTACATGCAGACAGTACACTTGTACACATCAAAAAAAAAAAAAAAAAGATGTGGGGCAGGTTCTCTAGCTAGGATTAGAACAGAGAATGTATATTTACAGCTGACCTTCATGTTTCTGAATTGCCCTCTGCAGGCCTTGAACCACTTTGAATGTCTTTCTGCAACAAATGAGCTCCTGGTGGTCTATCCCATCTCCAGCTCATGGTATTGAATGTAATTTGTTTTTGCCCCCTTGATGGGTATGAAATAAGCAATTGAAATGTGTATGGAATCAGTAGTTGGAGAAAGCTGGAGACTTTTTCCACTCCTCTACATTTTAGTTGTGTTGTAGCACAAATGTGAGTGCATGGCTGGGTAGCCGTCTCCATCCAGTCCCAGTACGGCCAGATGAGTTTGCTACACAGCTGTTGGAGATGGAATGTTATACACCTTTTGTTCTAGTTTGCTTTCAATTGCTATGACAACCTACTCTGACCAATACTTGGGGAGGAAAGGGTTTATTAGTCTTACATCTCCCGGTCACAATTCATCTCTGAGGAAGCTCAAGGTAGGAACTCAAGGCAGGAACCTGGAGGTAGGAGCTGAAACACAGGTCATAGAATAATGTTGCTTACTGGCTCGCTCTCCTGGCCTATGCTCAGCCTGCTTTCTTATACAATCAATACACAACAACCTGCCCAATGGTGCTACCACCCACAGTGGGCTGGGCCCTCTCACATCACTCAGCAATAAAGAAAATACCCCACAGACCTAGCCACAGGCCAGTCCAATGCAGGAAATTCCCCAGTTGAGGCTCCCTCAACCTAGGGTGTCAAGTTGGCACCAAAGCTATCCAGTACAACTTTCTAAGGGAAGTGAGACACATATCCAAACTCTGGGACTGATAAGGTATACAGCAGCGTGTGGTGGGTGCGGGAGAGTATCCCAGTTTATAGTGGATTCATTGTGTTGGCCAAGGAACAGAGGGTACTGCAGGCTGTTTACCTCTGGGCATTAGCCTCTACAGCTACATATGAGTAGTTACACTGGGCACACTTTCAGGTTCTGATTTTCTTTTACCCGTTCCAGAATTCCATGTTGGTAAATGACACTGTCCCTTGTTGCTTTAAAAGTTTTTGAACTACGAATAGTCAATTTGTCTTGAGAACAGAGGAGTTCTATGTAGAAATCACCAGTCAGCAAAGAGCAGGTAAAATGCTAAGGGAATGCACTTTGAAACTGTAGCCTGAGTTAAAGTTATGTAGGAAAAGATTACCACCACTCATGCATAGACTGTAGGTGATTATCCCATTTTTCTGTTTTCCAAATTCTCTTTAACAGCCATGTAGTAATAGTCTTGAAATAAAATAATAAGCATATGCAAACAATTATAAATTCATCTGGTAGGAAAAAAGTAATGAGGTTTACACAAAACATATGGTAGGGAAAGGGGAACACCTGTATGTGAAGAATGATTTGTGATAATTTCTCAGATGAGCCCCACATTCCCTCCTTGGGTTAAGGATGGAGTGTGATATGTGCCTTTGTGTTGCTGTTGGAAGACTCAGGGATGATGGACAGCCAGACTGGCTTCTTCTGTAAAAGCAGTGGCAAAGCAGAGAGCAGAGTGGATTGAAGTTCTCTCACTAGGTTTAAAGACCTAATGGTCTTTAACCATTAGGTCATACAGCCTGTCCTGTCCCACAGGCAGCTGGGAAATCTATATTCTCATAGGTAATAATGAGGGCGGGAGGAGCCCTACAACTTACCATGTATTGAATGACAAAGATTGTCCCGCGCAGCAGTCTCGCCGGCAAGAACTTCACGCGGACAACAGGATTCTTCTGCAGCAGTATTTATTGTGCTATAGCTCTTTTAGGAGAAGGACCCCGAAGTGGGGCAGAAGCACTGCTTATATAGCAGTCTAGAGGGTTCGTGTATGCTCTGGATAGGTGCACTGTCCCGATGCCTCATTTGCATGCCAGAAGCGCGGGCTCAGAGAGCGCGGGCTCAGAGAGCGCGGGCTCAGAGAGCGCGGGCTCAGAGAGCAGTAGTCATGCGCAGTTTGTCCAATGCAAAGGCAACGGCGGGAAACGGCTTGTAGTGACTCAGGAAGTCGGCGCCATCTTTAGGGCGCGGTGCGGCACACACTGTTTGTGTGGTAGGCTGCCAACAGTTTCCACCCTGTTCTTATATATGGCTGGAGAGAATGCCTGTCTTAGGTTGCTACTGCAGAGGTATCCTTACCGTATGGGTAGACAAACAGCTTGTTTGTTCCCCTGTCTTAGGTTGGTACTTGCAGAAGGTTTTACCCCGTCATTGAACTACTTCTCCGCAGTACTAAGCCAAATGTTGGGGGATGAGCCTGCTTCCAACAGCTGCAAGGGCCTGTGCAATACTACTTTATCGCGCTGATGTTTGGGCACGGAGCCTACACTAATCCGAGCAAATAATTATGAATCCTCCACATAGAAATAGGGCCAAACCCCGCCACCGCCTGCCATTCTTGGAAGCGTGAACAGGGCGGAAATCCAGGAAGCCAGTCCTTCAGCAAGGGAGGCATCTACTCTAAGTGAGTTCACGGTGACAATAGCATGCGAAGTTGGTTCATCAAGCTGTCAAATTCTCCAGTCCAATTACCTAAAAGATAACTGGACAATGTTTAGACAAATTTGTGCCCTGTGAAGTTTTGATATTGGATCTGGTCACACATAGATCGGAGTATTTCCATTCGCAGTCAAGTTGGGCCAGCTGCCACAGTACATCCCTGTGTTCTATCCTTGTGATTTAGTTACATAAGTCCACCCTTTTTAACTGGGCATTAATTGCGCGGAGGTCTGTAGAAGTCTCCATTTACCTGATCTCTTTTTTATAAGAAAACAGGGGTAGTCCAGGGGAGAATTGGAGGGCTCCAGTGCTTAAGTTCCAGTTGTTCTTTTTCTTTACCAACTGATGACTGCTGCAAGTTTTTCAGAGGATAAAGGCCATTGAGGAACCCATATCGCCTCCTCTGATGAGCCAAGGTATGGGTATTAAGCCCTCAACAGCCTCTAGGAAAAAACCCAGACCATGTTTATCTAATTTTGGTTTTGGTGGGCACAGGCTAGTTATGCCTTGTTGGAATTTCCCAGCCTTTCCAAGGGACATATCCCATTTTTGTCAGTCATGTTTTGAGCTGAGAGTAGAGTATTCATTTATAAGGTTTTTAGCCCTAATTGTTTCATGATATCCCTTCCCCAGAGATTAATGGGTAGGGGAAGGATGTAGGGGGTAAACTTTCCCCTTGCCCTTCTGGTGTTTCCATTCTAATTCCCTAGAGCTTATGGAGGGTGAGGATTCATACCCTAAACTTGTAAGGAGTGTGCAAGACAGAGTCAACGGGCCAGGCAGTTGGCCACCATTGTGCAGCTATTATACTTTTATCGGCTCTAGTATCTAGGAGACCCTCAAACCTTTTTCCTTCAATTAGTATTGTAGTGTAGGTCGGGTGTCAAGGTAGCTATTAAATAAGCCGAATCAGTACTGGTCGAACCAAATCCACTATTTCCCCTATCCGTTGAATGAGATGGAATAATTTTTGGCAACTGGGGAGAATGAGGAGATGAGCAATACGGTCTCCAGGAGAAATTGAAAAGAGCCCCCTGGGGGATAGCACATTATTTTAAGTGTCCCTGTATAGATCCTGATCAATAACCCCAGGGTGTGACTATGAGGACCTTTGAGAGTCATAGAGGAGCGACCTAATAGCAGGCTCACAGTGTTTTCTTGGTAGTGGGCCATGAAAGTCAGAGGGACGGGGTTATTCTCCATCTGTGGGGTTAGACTATCTCTGGCTGGTGGAACTGAGGTCCTAGTCCTGCGGAGCCCGAGGTGGCTCTCTGTGGGTGTTCACAGGCGATTGTGTCCAATGAATGCGAGTGTGGGGGTTTCCATATGTTCGAGGAGGCCCCTGAAGACGATGCCCCGCCCCCCAGGCTCCCCGCATCTCGTTTTTTGAATCCTCTAGAGGGGCGCCCTTAGCTTAGAGCCGAGTATAACTTTTAACCGAGCGGCATTCAAATTATTTGGTTGCCCAGTGTTTGCCGCTCCTTTTTTGCATCTAGAGACAAAGCCCAGGTACTCTTATGTTACCTGGGTAGTACACTACTTTTTTATATGTACCTGGCTTTCACATTGGAAACATACAGGCGACTTGATAGGTCTAGCTTGTTTTCTCTGCCCTTGTAATATGGCTGCTGCCAATCCCAGCATTGGTGAGGGGTCCTCCTACTCTCTGCATGCCCTGCAACCATGATTGTAGAGCCTTTTGTCTTACACGGGGGATATGAATGGCCCGCCCTGCATTCTCTTAGTGCATTGTTCAAAATGAGTTGCGCTATAAGGGGCATTGCCTGTTCCTGGTCCCCCAAAAATCCTCCCCACAGCTTCCAATAGTCTAGCAATCAGAGTCAGAAAGGGTTCATCGGGTTGAAGATTATTTTTGTTAAAATTCCCGAGACTGTCTCCCTTATTTGTTAATGCTTTTCCATGCTCTAAAGCTGCAGTTGATATTTGGGTATAGACCGCAAGCGGGAAGCCGCTGATCAGCAGCATGTTCTCCTGACCAGTAAGCATGTCGAATGTCCATCGGGCCGCCTCGCCTTCAGCTGTAGCGTTAGAGCGGGTTTGTGCCTGACAGGCATCGTGCCAGAGCGCCTTTCATTCTAGATATTGCCCCATGGTGAGGAGGGAAGCCTTTGCTACATACTCCCATCTGTAGGTGTCATAGCAGTGCTGGCTAGTCGCTCTACTTGAGACACAGTGAAATTAGCATAAATCCATAAGTGCGGACTGACTCCGCTAATTTTTTAACTTGCTTGTGCTCTACGGGCTGATGGCCACGCTCACCGTCAGCATTTTCTATAACTGGGAACATTTGCCTCATGGCATGTCACACCTCCAGTGAACAGAAGGAGGTAGAGCATTTCCCAGGCACATAAGGTGGAGGAGCTGAAGGCAGGGGAGCGGGAGAGCTATGGGACTCATCTACTTTCAGTTTTAACCTGTCCCTTCGCCGGGCGGGGTGAAAGTGTTCACTTTTGTACCGGGCTGCTTCCTCCTCCTCCTCCTCAGATGGTGGTAGTTTCCTCATTAGAATCTGAATCATTTAATGTCAGGGCTTGTAGGTCTCTAAATGGGTATAAGGTACCTTTATCAATGACCTCGCTAGCATTTCTTTTTTAGAGGCTATTTTTCTTTGAATGCGCACTAACCTTTCACTCCGTTCTGTTTCTGACATGCTTTCCTGAAGGTCCGCAAGGGCTTGTGTCCTTCCCTAATTGCTCTTTCTTAAGTTTTGATCCTGAAGAAGGATTTAACTAATTTCCAAATAGGAATAGTCCCTGCTTTAAGCTTACCGGTACGCTGTTCCCTGTCCAAGTCGCCTTTGAGTTTGTCCCACTAGAGAGAGTAAGCGATCCAGTGGATATAAACCAAAGGAGCGCAACGATCTACTTCTCCGAACAAAAGTTCAGAGTTTTAGTTAGAAACTTTCTAATCGCCTCCTTTCCAGAACCGCTGAAGAGCGGTAACCAAAGAATGTGTATTACCCATCCTGGAGGTGATGCAGCCTTTTGTTCAAAAAACAATGTTACAAGACAATTACAACAGCCAATAAAATGATTAGGCAAGCTTCCAATCCCTCTAGATCGCAGAGAAAAGCATATCTCTCAGAACTACCTTAAAAATTAAACCTGAGCGCAGTTCTGAATCCACTTCGGAAGTTGAAGGGTCCTCTCGGCGCCAGCGATGTCAGGTTCCGGGCCCGGGCTCTTCGGCACCACTTGTCCCGCGCGAGTCTCCGCGGCAAGAACTTCGCGGACAACAGGATTCTTCTGCAGCAGTATTTATTGTGCTACAGCTCTTTAGGAGAAGGAGCCCCCGAAGTGGGCAGAAGCATGCTTATTAGCAAGTCCTAGAGGGTTCGTGTATGTACTCTGGATAGGTGCACTGTCCGATCCTTCATTTGCATGCCAGAAGCGCGGGCTCAGAGAGCGCGGGCTCAGAGAGCGCGGGCTCAGAGAGCAGTAGTCATGCGCAGTTTGTCCAATGCAAAGGCAACGGCGGGAAACGGCTTGTAGTGACTCAGGAAGTCGGCGCCATCTTTAGGGCGCGGTGCGGCACACACTGTTTGTGTGGTAGGCTGCCAACAAAAGATGGAGATTTTTCTCTTAAATCTGGGATAGCCACAGGACACAGGAATAGCTGAGTGCAGATTGGCTGGGAAATGCGACCCACTGGGTCCACATCAGGGCCACCTGGATGTCCCTGCAGTCAGTCTGGAGCATGAATGTGTGAGTGGTGTGAGTGTTCTTGGTTGTGTTTGTGTTCTCTCTCTCTCTCTCTCTCTCTCTCTCTCTCTCTCTCTCCCTTCCCTCTCATAGGCCTTATCCCTCTTTCTGTGGCTATGTTCCTGTGGCTATGTCCTCATCCCCTACCCCCACTTGTTCTTTCTGAAGAGCCTGGAGAGGTTTTATTCACAGATGCCTTGGGAGAAATGACATTGTTTTTAGACTCACACTGAGTTTGTCCAGATGTGCCAGTATTTTTGTAGGTGATATAAATTAATTATCCAGAGGAGGCAAAAAAAAAAAAAACCCCTGGACAAACATTAGCTATAGACGTGCAAACCAATCATCATGGGTATCAATGGAAGGAAAAATGTGGAAATTCACCAAGTTGTTTTCACTGGGTAATAGTAGTTGTTGAATTCACTGCCTTCTCTTAGGACAAAACTGTAGCATGACAAACCCAGGGTGACACTTGCAATAGAGCCTGACCTTTATTGATGGACTTTACAGAGGGTGAATCACTCACTCTATTCAGTCATAGAGGAGTATCATTGTTATTATAAATAAAACATATTTATGGAAAGACATGAACTCTGGAGGAACGGAATTGGAAAATTAAATATCCTAGCTTTTGTCAGTCAGTCCCTGTCACATATATACCATAGTTAGTTTTAAGACCAAGTAGAAAAGGTATCCAGTATGGTTGAACTTGAACTGTTGTGTTCCAACTTCCGTCTCCACCATCATGGCCACTGAGTGTGACCATAGCTGCTGCCAAGGTTTCTGAACACCTGCGTGTGCCTGGAGATGTGGTTTCCACGGTGATTCCACTGAATTCTCATGCACCTTGCGAAGCAGATGCCATTGCCAACCTCATTTCACAGACATGATATCCGAGATGTGAAATGTCCAGCCCACAGTTCTGTGTCTTGTGACAGCATAACGAGAGTCTAGTTCATGCTTTGCTCTGCCACTTCGTCCTAGTCTCACCAAAATAGACTCTGCATCCAACACTGATAGTATGCTGGGGACCCGTGAAAGGGCCATTGGTAAGTGAATATGAATGAAATTTTTTTCAAGATTTTCTTTTTTATAATATTTTATTTTATATGTGTATGAGTATATTGTTTACATGTACGTAAGTGTACCTGTGTTGTATAATGTCTGAGGATGTCAGGAGAGGTTGTTGGATCCTCTGGAACCAGAGTTAGAGTGGTTGTTAAGCCACCATGTGTGTGCTGGGTACTGAATCTGGGTCCTCTGCAAGAGTAGCCAGTGCTCTTAACTACTGAGCCATCTCTCCAGGCCCCTTAATGAAGATTTTTCTTAAATGAAACACTTTTAGCAAAACTATTAAGCCAAGGCTTTCTCACAAATCTATTTCCACAGCCAAATATATCGTTCCTAAATTGTGCAATTCTGCATTAAGACCACAGCACAAATTTGTTCACTCTAAGATATGGGCAAAGGAAGATGATTTAACATAGAGACCACCAGCTTCACTGGGGTGTGTGACCCAAATTCTAACCAGCACTGCCACTAACCCTCTCTGTGACAGTGGCCCACCCCTTACTCCCTCCAGATCTTAATATTCCCATCTGTAAAATGTGAGCAATAGACTGACCCTGAAGACTCCTTTTAGCTTTGCATAGTGCATAATTCATAACTTCAGAAAACATTGTATTTGTTCTTTAGTGAAAATATCACATAAGCAGCCACATGCCAGCCTTTTGTTTTGAAATTTTTATTCCCTGCAGCTTCTCCCCCCCCCCCCCCCCACCAAGAACATATGGTAAGTTACTGCCCTGATGCCCATCTGTTTGTGGCATTCTTTAAGAAACTTGTCAGGGCTTATTGAAATCCCAGCCCCAGATAGGTGAGGCTCAGTGCCCTCAAGGATGAAGCTCCTTCCTTCTTAATGTGTTTCAGTGAATTGAAATCAAGACCAAAATGGCCTGGCTTCCTGCCTTCTTCCAAGGAAGTCTTTCCTCTAGCTCCTTTGATAGCCATATCCAGAGCAGGACAGAACAGAGACTTCAGAAGTAGGTGGCAGTTGTTTGTCTCGTGAAATTCTGTTTAGTTTGTTTCCTCTTCTCAGCAGAGCTGACAGCCTGTCTCCTCAGAACACTCTAAACATTTTTCCTTCAGAGTGCATCTGCCAAGGAGACCAGACTGCCATTTTCTTTTTCCTCTAAGTTATCATGGGTAGAGATGGAATATGTAAGGGCTTGGATAGTGTTGTGCGAACATTTTCTTCAGGTGATATAAACAAATACTTGCTTGTACAATTATCTGACGTGTGATTTCATCTAAGTCCAACTTGGAGAACTAGCTCCTTTATTTGTTTTTACTTACAGAGCATGGGCAAGGGATTACTTACTGGAGAGTGAATGACCTCAAAGCAGCCACACAACCAAAGAGTCTCCCCCCTAGCATAGATGGAGTCCTCCCCTTCTGTTAGCCTTCCACACACTTATAGTCTAGCATCTCCTGAGGCCATAAGGCCACATGCATTTAGGGCAGAATCACACATAGCTGGAGGTGCAGGTGGAGTGGCTGGAATCTCCAGTGAGGGTCCGGGATTCTCCCCACCCTCCTATGAGAATGTCCAGTGTTGAGGGTTTCTTGCACTTAGTCCCAGCCTCTCTGATGAGGGTGATGACTGTTATGATCACATAGTGCTCCGTAACTGTATTTCATACTTCCCAATACACACAAAAGGTTTGTATTGCATTTCTAAATGTTGGCTATGCCGCAATCTTGAGACAACTTGAAACAGATCATTCAAATGTCTCCCTTGTCATCGTGCCTAACCTGACCTCCTTGACCTGAAGTAATCTTTTCTTCTTTCCTAAGCAGTTGTAAGGCCTCTTTGTTTGATAATTAAGTATGGACTTGCTCATTTTTGGTTCTTATAAAATATTTATTTTTTGAATTCTTATTTTTGTTTATAACAAGATGTTTTCCTGTTTGTGTTGTAAATTCTTCGAGGCCAGGGGCAAATATGAAAATAAATATTTACTATTTAATTCTGTTCTCTCTTTCAAGGAATGCAAGTTTCATGTTAAAATCTTTCCTTAACTCGGTGATATACTGATTATTTTTAAAATCTCTTCATCTCATTTTGAACAGTTTTGATTGCTGTATTTATAGGTTTGCTCATCTTTATCTTCTGTAATGTCTAATCTGATATTAAGTCCAAATCTTCCATGTCTTTAATTACATTTTGAAAATGTGGAATATAGTTATAATACCTATTGTAATATTCCTTTCTATTAATTCTGAAATCCCTGTATGTCAGCTTTGGGTCCATTTTGATCGATTGACTTTTTCCTCCCTGTCAGGGGGTCCTGTTTTCCAGCTTTTCCATGCCTGTTAGTTTTTTATTGCATGCCAGACTTAGTGAATTTTATGTCATTGGGAGCAGGATACTTTGTTTCCTCATCAGTATTCAATGGTGGACTGTGCTCTGGGATGCAGTCAGCTTGCTTTGAAGTAGTTTGATCTTTTTGAATCTGTGTTGTAAACTTCAGTTGCCCTGACTTCCCTGGGCTGTGCACTCGACTCAGCAGATTCTCGCTGGCTGTCTGCGTCCCCTTCTCCCAGCCTCCTGTCCCCCGTGGGCTTTGACCTGCAAACTCCCTTGCAGGATTCGTCTCCTGTTTTTCCTCTCACAGAGATGACTGTCCTTAACTGACATTACTTTGGTCTTGAAAATTACCTTTTCTCCTGACCAGAGGTGGGATTGTTCTGTTCTTTCTATGTGGAAACACTTCCACTCCTAAGCAGTGTCTGCACATGGGTATTACTGCCTCCGTGAGACTGGGTAAGGGGCCTTCCCTCCGGGCTTCCATCATGCCTGCTGATCATAAGCGAGTTTTTATTCTCTTTTCATTAGGTTTCATTTCTTTGAGAGCAGGGAATGACTTTCATCTCTGGATTTCTAATACCCAGCAGTTGTTCAGTAACCATTTGTTAGTGGAATGAACAAAGGAGTAAGATTCAGTTTTCAAAGTATCAGTTTATGCATGGTCATTTTTTAAAGTTTTAAATTTTTTTAAAATTTTATTTATTTTTGTATGTGTATGAATGTACTGTCTGCATGTAGGTTTGTGCACCCGTGTCGTGCAGTGCCGCGGAGGTCAGAAGAGGGTCTTGGATTCCCCTGGAACTGGAGTTCTCCTGGAATTGGAGTTACAGATGGTTCTCAGCCGCCATGTGGGTGCTGGGGATCGAACTCCGGTCCTCTGCAAGAGCAGTCAGTGCTCTTAACCACTAGGCTATCTCTCCAGCCCTTATGCATGATTTTTTTTTTGTCTTTTTGAGATAGGGTCTCCCTGTAGCTCTGGTTGTCCTGGAACTCACTCTGTAGACCAGGCTGGCCTTGGACTCACAGAGATCCACCTGCCTCTGCCTCCCAAGTGCTAGGATTAAAGGTGTGCTATGCATGATTATTAGGTATCATCTTTAAAAATCATTATTTTTATTTTATGTATATGAGTGTTTTGCCTGCATGGCTGTAAGTGTGTCTGTGTCCTGCACGGATGTGAGTCTGTGTCCTGCATGGCTGTAAGTGCGTCTGTGTCCTGCATGGCTGTAAGTGTGTCTGTGTCCTGCATGGCTGTAAGTGTGTCTGTGTCCTACATGGCTGTAAGTGCGTCTGTGTCCTGCATGGATGTGAGTCTGTGTCCTGCATGGCTGTAAGTGCGTCCGTGTCCTGCATGGCTGTGTGTCTGTGTCCTTCATGGCTGTAAGCGCGTCTGTGTCCTGCATGGCTGTGTGTCTATGTCCTGCAATGCCCATGGAAGCCCAAAGAGGGAGTCAGATCCCCTGGAACTGGAGTTATGGATGCTCCTTAGCTGCCATGTGGGTGCTGGGAACCAAGCCTGCATCCTCTGCAAATGCAACCAGGGCCCTTAACTGCTGAGCCCTCTCTCTAGCCCCAAGTGTAATCTTTTAAAAGAGAAATGAGATTAAATCATCATATATACAGTTGAAATTTCTTAAGTCAAGGAACTCAAAACTGAGTACCACATTATATAGATAAAATTGTCTGACTTTTGGGCAACTTGCTTTATTGTGGATCCTCAGGTATGAAATATTCAAGCGTGGAATTCTCCGAGGAGGCTGTTGTTATCTCAAGTACCCTTTCCTTGTTGGATGTTCTTGGTAACGGGTCTGCAAATAGCTGTGAGCCTGTGCATTCTTATCAACTGGAGATAATTGACAGTGGAAATGTACCGTGGGCCATGGCCAAGGGCAAGTTCATAGTATATTTGAATAGTGAAGTGTTGGTAGTAAGGACCATATTTGGTCTTTGTTCAAGACTACCTTGTTCCATCACCCCAGAAGCTCTTGGTACCAAATGTGACTCTGGCAACTTAATCTCCCAGTCCTATCCTTCCAGGACAGTGTGATGGAATGGACTTGAGGCTTCCTGCCTCTGAATTCAGTGTAAGCTTCATGGTAGGAATGGTGGCTTCTAACCTGACAGGTTTCTTAGCAGAGGAAGTTCTTACATACTAGTTTCCCATTACAAATTCAGATATACAGGATCCCTCCCCCATCCTCGCTAACTTATTGAAAAGGAAGTCATCTGCCAACATTAAGACATCCAGAGTTATCCCTTACTTATCTTCTCCCTGAAGGTTTAATTTGTGTTTCTTTGCTTTCAGGTTAAATGCTCATTTATTTCCTTGACCTAAATCAACCCCTCCCCCATTGTTTGGTGATGAAGTTACTTAAAGATTTTTCTATCCTTTCACATTTAATCTCCCTGCCCTCACACTTCATGGGTCAAATTCTGGGTAACTTTCAGGAAGAGAAAGTCTGTACTAGCTGAACACTTTCTTGGCTATTGATGAAACCTCTCCCTGATGTGATGCATAAATGAAGACTGAGTGTATTTTGCATATTTTCCTAGAATGACACAGTGATTCTGTGGCTAGACCAAGATTAGACCCTGTTACTTTAAAGAATCTGACTTTTTGCCTCAAGAGTAAACTGTTGCTTTCCAAACTACTAGTTGAGTTTAGCTTTGAAGTGTAGTTTGTATTTAAATCTGGGGAGAGTTTTGTTTTTCCTTTTGTCTTGTTTGGATGCAAACTTTTTCCTTGCTGGTCAGGTACAGCTTCCTTAACCCTTAGTGCCCTGGTGACTCAGGCAACCAGAGCCTTCATGCTGTCCAGAATGCTCACCAAGGTGTTTATTCTCTTTTGCTTTATGGTTTATAGTTCTTGTGATCTTACTTAACGGATAATAAGTTCTGATGTCTCCTACTATATATCAAGTGCAGTGCCCAGTATAAAAAAAGGTTACTCCTGTCGCCTTTGTGTCTATTCCAGGATCCTTTTGACAGTTCCAGGGTCTTGCTGATATATTTTTGTCATCAGTTTCTCTCTGGGCTCCTTGTAGGTACCCACACAGGTGGATGTGGACCTTATGCCTTTTTCTAGCTGGCTGGAGTTTTGTGTTGAGTACTCTTTTTTTTTTTTTTTTTAAATTACTCATTTGAGGTTCCTTCTTCCCAGGTGACTCTAGTTTGTGACAAGCTGACAAAAATTAACCAGCACAGGCACCAAGAGACAAAGCTATCCTGGGACCTGCTACTGCCTTATAGAAGATCCCAGCCTGCCCGGGGTGAAGCTCTGTGTATCTAGGGTGCAGAAGGACTGACTGTCACCGTGGGCTGCCAACACTATCTTGGCCTTAATTTTGAATAAACATCCAATTTTGTTTTTTTTTTTTACATAAATTTATTTATTTATTTTTAACAAATCTAGACCCGTGTTCCCGCTCATTCCCCCACCCCGCCAGAGCTCATGCATTCTGCCAAACATGCTTTCCATCTCTTAGTCTTTCTCAATATTTTCCATGGGGAAGTTGACTGTTTTGAGCAGAAGTTCACTGTTTCAGTCAGTTCTTTGATGCAGTCTTTTCTGTTGTTGTTGTTGTTTCCAAAATGCATTATGCCCAACTGCTTTGTACAAAAGCTCAGGGGGCCCTACACAAGAAATACTTACAACTGGGTAATTGGCACTAGCATCCACAGATGAGGGATACCATTCGTCGTTTGTTTTTCTGGGACTGTGTTACTTCACTCAGCATGATGTCCTCTAGCTCCAGCCATTTTCCTGCAAAGCTCGTGATGTCGTCTTTCTTTACTGCTGCATAGAACTCCATTGTGTAGATGTACCACATTTTCTCTATCCACTCGTCAGTTGAGGGGCATTTAGGTTGGTTCCAGCTCCTTGCTATTGTGAAGAGAGCTGCAATAAACATGGCCGTGCATGTATCTCTGTGGTGGCGTAAGTCTTGAGGGTACATGCCCAGGAGTGGTATGGCTGGGTCGGGTGGCAAGTTCATTCCAAGTCTTCCAAGGGTTCTCCACACTGCTTTCCATAGTGGCTGTACGAGTTTACATTCCCACCAGCAGTGGATGAGTGTTCCCCTTTCCCCACAACCTCTCCAGAACTTGGTATCATTTGTTTTCTTAATCCTAGCCAGTCTTATTGGAGTAAGATGATGAGTACTCTTATGCTTATCATCATGCAGAGCAGAGTCTGTGAGGATGAAGACCCTCCACTCTGTCTGTGGGACTCTGCGATGCTTTCATCTGCCGCCCCAAAAGCAGATTCAGGTACTCTGTGGCATTTGTCCATTGGTGACTACTTGGAGCAGACTGATGTGTAAATGTTCCTTGATGCTAGGGGACAGCCTCATTGTCTTCTGCTATTTGGTGTGTGAAGCCCTGGTGCTTGAGGCCCAGTTCGTAATAACCTACCCCTGCCATCTAACTGCATTTCTCTATATTTTCCTATAGAAAATCCAAGGCCAGCCTTGCTGTTCTCCACACACTTTCTCCCTCTCCCCCTGTGGGTCCTCTTGCTCAGAATGCCCACCAATTCCTCCACAAATTCTCTAGAAACCTGCCTGCTCTCAAGGTCTCACCAAGCAGGAGTGGTGCTAAAACAGGCTCCCATCATTCTACAAAGCATTTGATTTTTAGAGTTAAATAATAAATGCACATGCAAATTGCTTCTTTAGAATCATGCAGAGCATCATTAGTGCACAGTATTGAGCCATGACTATTACTTCATTTAAATCTTGTTAGATATCTCTTCTGTAGGTACTGGTCCTGCTTCCAGGCTGAGGATGCAGAGATGAGGGAGGGTGAAACTTGTAGGGCAGGCAGCAAGATTAGCCATCTTCCAGTTACTGGAAAGCAGCCTTGGCAGGAGGCTGGTCTGACCTGGACAAGCCCTCCCTGCACTGGACCCTAGGCCATTCATGTGCCTTTCTTTCATTTTCCTGCTCAGAGTGTGTCTGGAGAAAGAGCAAAGGCTTCCCTGTGGGCAGCTGTGGAGCTAAATCCCAGCCAGGTCCTGTAGCAGCCCGCAGTGCCAGTCTCTTCCTCTTCATTAGGGTGACAAGGAGATAGCCATGTGTGACTGTGAACCCAGCTCTGGAGTAAGTGCTTTGCACTTGTGATTTTGTAGAAACCTTAAAATAGCCCCAGGAAGCGTATTGTGTTAAAATCCTGGGCCCAGAAAGACCAGGAGGCTGACCTAGTGGTAGAGTACTGAGCCCAAACCAGATCCACTATAGAGCCCTGCCACATTTCTCACTGTTGTGTCACAGGTACAAACACGTTAAGATTCCTGGCACAGAGGGTCAGAGTGAATGGTGGCCATTATATTAGTGGTATTATTATTCTAAAATTCAGGCTGTCCTTCGGCACATGAATTCAGAGTAGTATTTTGTTCAGGGAAACTTCGTGGGTATTAAGGAGCCAGTAATCACTGTTTCTTTTTTTTTTGGACAGGGTCTCCTTGTATCCCCAGTTGGCCTGGAACTCCCTATGTAGTTTAGGTTGGTGTCAATTTCACAGAGATCTGCCTGTGTCTGCCTCTGCCTCTGCCTCTCCCTCTCTGAGTGCTGGGATTAAAGGCATGTGCTGTGACACCTGGTGTAACTACTGTTTCTAAAGGAGAATGCTTAGTAGGATACCTTAAAATGGGAGAAGTTATGAAAACATCAAATAGAGCTTAGAGAAGCAAAATAGCAAATGAAATTCTGTATTGGAAAAATGGAGAGAGAGAGAGAGAGAGAGAGGAGAGAGAGAATATTGTGACTAGCAGATAGTGTTTTTTAAATTTTTTTATATGTATGAGTGTACAGTCTGCATGTAAGTTTTTGCACCTGTGTCGTGCAATGCTGCGGAGGTCAGAAGAGGGCGTCGGATTCCCCTGGAACTGGAGTTAAAGCCGCCATGTGGGTGCTGGGAATCACACCTGGGTCTTCTACAAGAACAGTCGGCGCTCTTAACTGCTGAGCCATCTCTCCAGTCCCACAGATAGTGTTTTTGACTTAAAAAAGTAACTTGCTGAGTTCCATGGACATCTCTTCCTTTAGTTCTGATGAATGTATAGATAGATATGCAGTCTTTAAAGTTTAGAAGCCAGGGCTGGAGACATGGTCTAGGGATTAAGAGCACTGGCTGCTCTTGCAAAGGACCTGGGTTTGATTCCTAGCACCCACATAGCAGCTAATAACCGCCTGTAACTCCAGTTCTAGGGGAATTCGACACCCTCTGACATCCAGGGACATTGCATGACACGGATGCACTTACATACATGCAGATAATATACTCATAGACATAAATAGATAAAATAATGTTTAGAAGCCAATTTGTCCTAATAGCCCTCCTTTTACTTTAATACAAACATGGCATTGTCTGATTGTCTGGTACATTCTGTTTTGCCTGATGGAGTTTTGATTGGGTTAGGGTTGCTTGCCTTGAACAGGGCTGGACCAGAAAACCAAAATTCCGTTCTTTGTAAAGGGGCTTTACTCCAGGAAGAGCCCAGCTGTCCCAGAGACTCTGGGAGTGTTGAGTGCAGCAACCTCCACCTTTCCCCACCCTTTCCTCCTGTTTCACTAGCAGAAAAAGGTTGTTATTAAAAGCATGTGATAAAATAAAGCTGTCCACTGAGATGTGGCTGTCCGGACTTTTATCTTTGTAGTCCTCTTGGATTTAAGAGAGAAAAAATTAAGTGTAACAAATGTAGATTGAGAGTAGCATTTCCCATTTTGCTAACAGTCACTGCTTTGATTTGCATTGTAATTTTATTGATCTTTGTCTCCCTTTGGGTTTTGTTTATTTTTCATGGCATGCATGAATTGAGTATGGAATATCTAGGAGGACCAGGAAGTTACTTTTGGATTCTACACTGCCAAGAATACTCTACAGTTCCATGCAATTATCCTGCAAGACAGGTCCAGAGAACACACCACCACCACCTCAGTTTTCTAGGTCATTGAAGCCATTGTGCTCAGGAGGGAGCCGGAACCCCCTTTATGGCCATAGTCCTCCTTTCCTGAAGTCAGGAACTTGGGAAATCTGGTTTAGGAGGATTCCACTTAAGATCTTGGCACTTATCAGTAAAATGGGAAACCATCAGGACACAGAGGAGGTGTTCAAAAGATTTTAGGATATTTTGAAAAATAGATATCTGTTTCAGTTGGCCATTGGGTGCCACCTGATTCTTTCTTGTGATGACATTGGGCTCTGGAGTGGAATGATTGTTCCTCCTAAGTCTAGAGATGATCTCATGAATTTGCTAAGGTTTATTAGAATGAAAAATTAAAATAGCATAATCTATAAAACAGAGAGAATACCAATGACATCTTAATCATGCATAGATAATAAATAACTGGTATTTTTGTCATTTCTATTTATTACCTTTTTCCTTCTCCCCTATCTCGGGATTTTTCTTTCTGTCCAGTTTAAACAAAATGCTTCGAAATACATCTTGCTTTATTGCAGGCGGGATGCATTTCAAGAGTCTTTCTTCTTTGTCTGATCTATCTGCCAAATCTCTTGACTTTGTAGCTCTTATAACCTATCTGATCTTCCTGTGGCTGTGGGAGAGGCATATCTTTGAAAGTAGAATTTTGAGTTAAGAAATCTGGAGGTTAGGGAGGGGTGACTGGGCCCCAAGGCTCCTGGTCAGTTTCAGCGCGAAGCCACATGCTGCCTTTTCTTGAGCCCTTCATCAACCACCGAACACATCTTTTCTTCCTTAGCATATATTTGGCCTCTCGGTGTGGGTGGTTTTTATTATTTCATTCATATAAGCGTGTGGCCTCTTTGTGCCTTGGTGTCACCCAACTGTAAAATAGAACTGCTCAGGTATTTCCTGACCTACTTAGGGTTATAGTGAGATCATACATAGAGAAGCCTTTAAGGATGATTAATTATAGTGCAAACATTAAATGACAGAAAAATCATTAGAGCCTTTATCATTGAATTCTCTTTTGTGAGCTCATAAAGTTTGATTCCTTCCAGCTCTGGCAAGGATAGTTCTTTTAGAAAAAGTTAAATGCTGGGCTAGAGAGATGCCTCAATGGTTAAGAGTACCGACTGCTCTTGCAGAGGACCTGGGTTCAATTCCCAGCACCCACATGGAGGCTAAGAACCATCTTTAAACCAGGCGTGGTGGTGCGCACCTTTAATCCTAGCACTCGGGAGGCAGAGGCAGGCGGATCTCTGTGAGTTCAAGGCCAGCCTGGTCTACAGAGTGAGTTACAGTCCGTCTGGGGCTATAAGGAGATCCTGTCTCAAAAAAGACAAAAAAAAAAAAAAAAAAAAAGAAAGAAAAAAGAAAGAAAGAAAGAACCAACCTGGCACTGCAACTAAAAACACTTGAGAGACAAAAACAAATAAATCCTAAACCCAACAGACAAGAATAACAAAAATCAGAGCGGAGATCAATGAAATAGAAACAAAGAAAACAATACAAAAAAAGAGAGAGAGAGAGAGAAAAGTTAAATGCTTACCAATGTCCTAAAGCAAGGTAAGGAAGAAACGGATGTAAACTCAGACTTCCTGCTTCACCCCACAGAGTGCTCAGGCTGATTTCCACCCAGCTTATAGTTTGTGATAGCTGCTCTCTCCTTTCATAGTAGCAGCCAAGACACCACAGCTCTTGAATCTTTTCAACCTCATTTGCTGTTGCTCTCTGTGTTGCCCTCCATGTGCTGAGCTAACATGAGGGAGGAGAAGACAAGTGTGGCCAGCCTTGGCCTGAGGGCCGACAGTCTAGAGGAAGGAGAAATGGAAACAGACGTTCTTGGTTCTGCTGGTTAACACACAAGGTGTCTCTTTGCAAGCTGTGGTCACGGTGGGCTTGGGTTTCCCAGGCACATGAGAGAGTCCGGGCGTGAAGTGATCATTGAGGTCTCTTTTAACTTGCACACCTATGCATCTGTGATAACCCAGAGCTCTGTGCATGCTAACCTTCACAAATGGAAATGAAGGAAGATGATGAATCGACTGGCTTGTTTTAAATAAAATTTTAGGGGGGTACAGAGATGACTCAGTGGTTAAGAGCACTTAAATGCTCTTCCAGAGGACCCAGGTTTGGTCCCCAGCACCCACATGGTAGCTAATGTCCATCCTTAACTCCAGTTTTAGTGGATCTAGCACTCTTTTCTGGCCTGAGCAGACAGCAGGCATTGCACACCTGTTTTGTACTTACATACGTATGGGTAAAACACTCATGCACATACAAATCAAAATTAGTTTTATTTATGTGTATATGTGTGTATCTGAGTATGTACACATGCGTGCAGGTGCCTATGGAGGCCAGAAAGTATCACTGAATCCCCTCGAGATGGAGTTACAGGTGGTGTAAGTCACCCAAGATGGGCTCTGGGAACAGAACTGGATCAGTAAGTGCCCTTAACCACTGAGCCATCTCCCCAGCCCCTGAAGGCATATTTTTAATAATCATTACTTGTGTTAAATCTTTTAGGCCAACTACACTGTCTAGCATTCAACACCAGCATTCCCTTGTTTTGTCTTGGAACACTGGACCATAGATGGTAATACTTCAGGTATGGCTGACTTTGCAAAGAAGGCAGAAACAAGCATCTGATGATGATTGGATGCAAGGCACATAAAAGCATGTTAATTAACTACTGTTGTCTGCAGTGGAGTGATACTTTTCTGATAGACCTTTATAATTAAATCACTTTTCTTTTTTCCTAAAAGAACTATAGAATAATACAGCTAACAGTGTTTGTCCATATGCTAGGTTCTAAGTGCTTTCTGGATAAAAAAAATGAATTTATATGTTTCGTAGCAGGTGATATTATCACTTGTATTTTATTTTATTTTAGTCAGTGTATTTTTATTAAATTTTGTGTATTTCAGTCACTACATGTTAATTGTATTTAGACCTCCTCCCCTATCCACACCTCCCTTAGGCAACCCCCACACCAGATTCCATGGATCCTGTCATATATGTTAAGGCCCATTGAGTCAAGTTTGTGTACCCCAATTGTAGCCTTTGGGTGTTCTTCCTCCCTTGACCACTGCTAATGACTGCAGATTGCCTGGAGCACGCCAGGTCCTAGCAGTGGAAGGGAGGGGGAGAGAGAAGGTACCAGGAAGCCTGGACAGAGGGGAAGAAGGACGGACTCAGTAACGAGTGGAGAAATTCCATGGGGGAATATCTCAACTTTATTTTTACAAGCCGGGGTATTTATGCCAGACCTTGTGGGTGCAAATGGGGGTTGGAGCGTACAGGAATTTACAGCATATGCAGGGTGCTAGCTGACTGAAACTGAGGTGTGTACTCCAGATCACTACAGGAATGTGACAATGTTTTGCCCAAAGCATCAAAGGCAGTGGCCCCAGGCAGGTTCCATAAGGGAGCAGGAAATCAGCAGGCTCTGGCCAAACAGAATGCCCACCACCCAGTGTCCCTGGTACAAGGTCATCCACTGGCATCTGGTCCTATGTACAGTCATCCCTTAAAGATCAACTCTCCCTGCCAGGTGTGGTGGCGCACGCCTTTAATCCTGGTTCTTGGGAGGCAGAGGCAGGTGGATCTGTGTGAGTTCAAGGCCAACCTGGTCTATGTAGCTAGTTCTAGGCCAGCTGGGGTTACCGTAGAAAAGAAAAGTGTAGGCCTGGAAAGTTCGAGGCGACTGGGGGTAGTGACAGGGAAAAGCCCTGTCTCAAAAAGACGAGAAAGAACCCTCTCCCTCACTCAGCAGTGATCAGCTGCTGATAGTTCCTTGGCTCCTGCCCATTTCCTCAGTTCTCTGCTGGATTTTTGATTTAGTTGCCTGGGCCTTGTGCATGACATCACCATGGCTGTAAATTCATATGAGCCTTGGAAGACTCAGTTTCCTTATGTTCATGCGCTGACACTTGTTCTTACAATCTTTCTGCCCCCTCTTCCACAGTGGTTCCTGAGCCTGAGTGGGCGAGGTTTAATATAGGAGTCCTGTCCACAGACAAGCATTCTAGAATCCCTTATTCTCTATAGAAGGAGATGAACCATCTTACCTGTGTCCCTAACCTTGGTCCCATCCTTGAATGTGAGGAGTCTCACTATGCTCGAAGGTTCTCAGTTTGGATTCCATGTTCGCTGGACTCACAGTTCCTTGGGATTTGTGTGCACACTGGATTTTTGTGTTCAGCTGCGTGTTTGGTCACTAGTGGAGGGACGGCGCTCCACAGCTTCCTGCAGTTCATTAGTAGAGTTCTTTTTCTTTTCTCTAGAAGGAACATCTCTGTTAAGCCCTCTACCTGAATAACTATTTTGGAGTTGCTCCTAAGGACAAACCTGGCTGCAGGACAATCACAGACTATGAGAACTCAGAGGAAGCAGATTTCTAGATGGCTCCTGCTTCTTTAATTTTTTTTTATTAATTTTATTTATTTCTGTATTAATTTTATTTATTTCTGTATGTGTATGAATCTACTGCCTGCATGCAAGTTTGTGCACCCGTGTCGTGCAATGCCGCGGAGGTCAAAAGAGGGTGTCGGATTTCCCTGGAACTGGAGTTCTCCTGGAATTGGAGTTTCAGACGGTTCTCGGCTGCCATGTAGGTGCTGGGGATTGAACCCGGGTCCTCTGTAAGAGTGGTCGGCGCTCTTAACCACTAGGCCATCTCTCCAGCCTGGCTCCTGCCGATGCTTCTTTATCTCTTGAAGCTTTCTGACTTTGCCATCATTTTTCTCCTTGAAACTTTGGAGCCTCAAAATTGTTCTATTTTTCTTTTGCCTTAGCTTGTCCTTACTGCTTCGGTTCAGAAATGAGACTCCACAAGCTTTTTAGTACTCTTTCTGTGTATGATCAGTTGCTTAATTTTTAAAAAAATTTTTATTTACCATATTAATGTATTGCCTGCATGTATGTAAGTGCACCCATGTCATACAGTGCTCATGGAGGTCAAAGAGGGCATTGTATCCCCTGGAACTCGAATTAGGGGTGGTGTTAGCTGTCATATGGAAGTTGGGAATCAAACCCAAGTCCTCTGCAAGAACAACCAGTGCTCTTATCCACTGAGTGATGGCTTCATTAATATTTTTAATTTAATTTTTTAAATTTTGTGTATGAGGGTTTTGCTTGCATGTATATATGTACACCCATGTCCTGCAATCCCTGCTGAAGCCAGGTTGTTGGATTCCTTGGAACTGGAGTTAGGGGCAGTTATTAGCTGCCATGTGAATGCTGGGAATCAAACCTGGGTCCTCTGCAAAAGCAGCCATTGCTCTTAACTGCTGAGCCATCTCTTCAGCCCAGTTGCTTGATGTTTATGAATACATTTTCTTTGTTATTCATGAGACTTTTACCATATGCTAGCATAAGAATGGAATATTAAAACTAGAAACATACACATGCACATAGATGCACACACATACACACACATGCACACACACAGACACAACTAAATTTAGCTACAGATCACAGAAGCAGAGTGCATGGGCAAGGGGAAGTTTTTTTGGTAAAATTTTATTGACTTCTTGTGTATTTAGCATAGAACATCGTAATCATCTTTCTGTCCCGTTTCCATTGGCGCCCTCCCATAACCTCCCCCACTGGAATTCATGTGTTCTGTCATTTGTGTCAAGGTCCATTGAGTCAAGTTAGTAGCCCCAGATGTCCCTCAGTGCAAGTTCATCCACTAGGGTCCAGTCAGCCTATCTAGTGTCACTCCCTTACAGCAGATCAGCTCTTCCTCACCCATCAATAATCAGCTACCAATAGTTCTTAAGATTGGGGGCTGCTGGGCATTTCTACAGTTTTGTGCTTTTTTATTTAAAAATTGATTTACTTTTATTTTATGTGTATCCCTGCATGTGTGTAAGTGCACCCACATCGTGCAGTGCTCGAGGAGGACAGAGTAGGGTGTCTCCCCTGGAACTGGAGTTATGGAACGTTGTTAGCTACCACACGAGTGCTGGGATTCGAACCCAGGTCTTCTGCAAGAACAACCAGTGCTCTTAACCACTGAGCCATCTCTCCAGCCCCCCTGTGCTGGGATTTTATCTGCTTGAGTTTGCACGGGTTTTGTGCCTGCTGACACGATTGCTGTGAGTTCATATGAGCAAAGTCCCAGGAGCCTGCAGGCCTCTATTTCCATATGCTCCTGCACCTCCTCCTTGGCTCTTACAATACTTCTACCCCATCTTCTGCAATGGTCCCTGATCCCTAGGTGGGAGGGGTTTAATATAGGGGTCCTGTTTAAGGACCCACAGCCTTCAGAAATTCTCTACACTTGGGCCATTTGTGTCCTTTTATGCTCATGGCTCTTTGTGAATGAAATGGAAAAAAGAATATAAAGACTGGGAACTTTTTTAAAGTTTCAGTTATAGGCCAGCCTGGTCTACAGAGTGAGTTCCAGGACAGCTGGGGCTACAGAGAGACCCTGTCTCAAAAAAAACAAAAAAAAAAAAAAAAAAAAAAAGTTTCAGTTATTAGAAAGATGACAAAAATTCTACTACAAAGTGGCTTTGATATGCCCTTGGTCCAAGGTAAAACTGGCATGTTTTTTGCTGTAATTTGGTAATTTTTGCTATTTAATACCTATATGCTACAACAAGCATGTGTGTGCGTGTGTGTGTGTGTGTGTGTGTGTGTTGTTTGGAGTGCTAGGGATTGAAACCAGGCCCTTGTCTATGCTAGGCAAACATTCTGCCTCCAAACTATATCACAGCCCTTCTAAAAAAGCTTGTTATTTCATGTGATCTTTTACATTGTGGTTCATGCATCGCCTATGAGGTCAGGCTTGGGTTCTAGTCACAGCTCTGTCACTGACAAGCTCTGTGACCATAGTCAAGTTTCTTTCATTTCTTGGATTCCTATTTCCCTTTTAAAGGAGAAAACAGTAATTACACATTGCTCAGAGGGTTACAGGGAGTCAGACTAGGCATGTTTATATATTTAACACTGGCTTTTTATAGAATAAGCACTTGATAAGTAATGCTGTTTTTACTGATTTTTTCATAATTAAATTAGCGTCTGTATTGTGGGAGGCACAGTGCTTGCCACATAGTAGACACCAGACAGGTATTTTATTGGAATTGATGGTACATTTTACTTGTGTGTGTGTGTGTGTGTGTGTGAGTGTGTGTGTGTGTGTGTGTGTGAAGTGAATGAGGTTTCGAGTAGGGGCTTTTTGTTTATTCCATGAACCAGCAGGAAAGGGTGAATGGTGCAAACAGAAGCCTACCTTCAAGCCAGCCATCTGCAGAGTGAGATGTCTCACAATCCAGCAAGACAAAGTGCAAAGTACAAGGAAAACAAGCTGAGCAGAGAGCTAAGGAGCAGCCTTGCCCCTGTGCCACAGCTGAAATTTTACTTTTCTCCCTTGAAGGAGGAGAGTAGAGGGGGGCAGAAAGGTTACATTCAAAAATTGCCACATGTCACCAGATTGCCCCCTGTCCCCCCACCCCCTACATCAGTGCTGTTTGGCTGTCTTCTCTTTGCCCAGGAGAAGCCAAAATGTTAAATTGGTGCAGCTTACGAGATCTGACAGAGAAATTCTTCACGTCTGGCCTGGATGTCTAAGTAAATTTGGTATACTCCTTGTGGTCTGGGGTAAATGCTGGAAGCTATTAGAAATCTGAACAAAACCCTCCATTCAAAGACTGCTCGTTTCCTGCTGGGGTAATCCAAGTATCAAACATCAAGAAACATGGCAAGGGGAATGTGGCTGCTCAATGCAGAACCCACCAAGGTGTCTGCGACATCGCCCCAGATGACTTACAATGTTACTTCCACTTGATCATCTTGAGCGAGTGGTTTCTTTTGAAAAGGAGAGCTCATTTTCCCTCTACCTAGGGCAGGGGAGGAACAGCCTGATTTTTCTCTTGTCAGTCAAGTTTAGGAGCAAGCCACTTTGTCCTTTCTTTCAAGTTTCAGAGACTTTAGTCTGGGGTTTTGCTCTATATTGTTTTCTTCTCCATTCTTTATAAATTTCCTTCCCACATCAAAAAGTTTCTTTAGTTATGGTGTGGAGTATACTGGTTTAGACTGGGCCAGCTCAGGGGTTAAAACCTATTTTATTAAGAAGGCTTTGTGGAGGAGTGTTGGTTTATCTCATGAAATATCTGAGTTTGTCATAAACAATTTCCTTTTTATGCAGAAATTTATTTTCTGTGACATTCCAGGTGTTCTTTTATATGGACTTGAAAGGAATAGATTTGATAGTTCAGGGTTTGTTTGTTTTTTTCCTAAGAAGAATATATATTTTTTATGGTGGATTAATTGAGGTTGAAATCAGATAATGTAGGTAAAATCACTGGGTATCTACAGTGGTCTGTTCGTTTAATTAACTTTAGTTCCGCCCTGTGTATTGAGCACTGTGAGGTGGAGCAGGAAGAGAACTCTGTTCAGCTCCTGGTCTTTCACGAGCACAGGGACTGTTCTTAGACAGTCTCCCTCCTGCCAGACTGCACTTCTGGAGAAAGAGACAATGCCTTATTCATTGTGGCTCATAGCATACATCAGACACACAATCAATACTTTTTTTTTTAAATGAATGAATGAAAAAGACGTTTTCATAAAACTTGAATCATAGTCCAGGTGGTCTCACAAAGCGAAGGAGCGGAGTGGGCTTTTCCTGGGCCCCTTTCAGTGTTCACCCCTTCCTTGGTTTTGTCCTTGCTTCCGTTCTCCGAGGTGGCATATGATTGTGTGTCTGATGTTTTCTTTCTTCATTAAGGAACTTAGCTACCTCATTACATAGGCCCCAGCCTGCTCTTTCCCCTCTAGAATCAATTTGAGCTGTGAAGTACAAGAAAAGATAACGTTAAAGGAGGGAAAGAAATCAACCCCTTTTGGTGACGTTTGAGGAGTTGGAGCTGGTTTGTCAGTGAAAGGCTGGTCTGGGTTACATCAGGGTAGCATGCTGGTTTTCTGTCAGAGAGATTTCTTTTTTTGTCTTTTCCTCCAAGTTATGCTGACCTCTCAAGTGAAAATATTCCCCATCTAATAAAAGTCAGTGCAGATTTATGGAATCGCTCCTGGCCACTTGTCCTTTATGCTTTAACAGAAAAATAAATCTAGAAGGAGATTCGTAGGTGACCCTTGGAGCACATGGCTGGGGGCAGGGCCAAACCTTCCCCTTTCTGGGCTTGGTTTCTTTCCATTCTGGCTGGTGGGAGATAGATACTAGGCTTGTGGCCTGCAGGCTGTGGCAGAAAAGGGTCATTCCCTACCTGCAGGTCCTCGATGTCACCCAGGTGGGGCTAAATTGAGGCTGCTAATGGAAATGCCATCTCCTAGACAAATCACATTGATTTCACCTAAGAGAATGTCCAGAATTAAAGACCCAGAAAAATATGAATGTTTTCTTTTGTTGCCATGGCTGCAGTTGCCTTTCTATCAGTTCTCATGAGTCTTCTGTCATTTTAATCTTCGTTCAAGGAAAATTTATGTGTTGTGTTCACCATACACTTCAGCAACTACTTAAACCAGCTCCTAATTGAGTGTGTGAAGACTCAGGCCTCAGTATGGTCCTCAAGGATCTTGTCAATTTGTATGAGAGAGAAGCGTGGCTGGTCCCTAGGGTAGAGTGGGATGGATGGAGCACTGGGCCTTGGAGTTTGACGGCATTGGGTTCAAGTTCAGCCTTTACTATTTATTAGTTCTTTCCGTTCTGGGCAAGTTACTTAATCTTTTGAAGTCTTTGAAGTGTAAACAATACAAGCCTTCTCAGGCAAGTTGGTTTAGGGTTTGAGGTAGGCCGTGGAAAGGGGCTGGCCCAGAGTTGATATAATATAGTGGCAACCCTTGTTACTTTATTTTTATAGGTGAAACACAGATAACCCCCAGGCAGGTTCTGAGGAGGTGCTTGCATCACCCCTGGGCAATCTGGACAGGAGAGAAGGCATGGAGTATTTCATGGGGCATTCATTCATGTCTGAGTTCAATGAGGGGAGATGAGTGGGGTTTGGAGAGTGGTGAGGGAGAACACAGACAAAATGGACTCCTTTGTTATTAGCAAAGAGCATGGATGTTATTTGTAGTATGTAAATCAAATTACCAGGTCAGCGAACCCAGACTTCCAGCCCCACCGTTTCTGCCTTTCTTCTGTGTCCTCCTGCCATCTCCTGTCACTCTCTCAAAATAGCATGTGCGAGGTGACTGTGAAGGCTCCTGAGCAGGCCACACTAGTACATCTTTGTGACCTAGTGTGGATGCCCTGGAATTCCTTCAGTATGATCAGAGGCATGTCAGCAGCCACACACAGCTAACGCTCCTGGCTAGTTCTTAGATACCGAACAAGGTGTCCCCATTGCGTGGCAAGTTCTCAACAATACTGACAGCTGCAGTGACCATCAATGATTGTAACTTCTTGTGATTCAAAGTCTTATTTGAAAAACACCTCATTCCTTGGTGAGCCGAAATATACTGTCAGCCTGTGGCCCCTTTGGACTGCAGAACTTCGGCCTTCACGCTTAGCCTTTGTTCCTGCACCTGGCTTCTGTGCCAGCCTGCCCAGGCAATATGCATCTTATTCTCACTTGTGGTGCTTGTTAAGGGGGGTGTGTATATCATACAGAATAGGTAGCCTTCTCCACAAATCTGCTGACCAGCTTGTACTTGTCTTTGTACTTTCTGAGTTGTCACCTGTTTCCTCCATAGAACTTAGCTTTGTGGTCTTGGGTCATTGAGTATCTCATCTTGGATTCGTGTAATATTTGTGGTCTTTCTTTGAGTTGGGACTGCCTGTGGAAGACAGTATTCCAGATTACTCGTTGGGCCCCTGGTAGCGCAATGCTGAACCCAAGGCTTGGGAGTTGGCAAAAGGAATCTTGCAGCTGGGCAGAGCCCTCCTTAGGCAGAGAGGGTACTAACTAATCTTAGCTCAGCGTCTTCGCTCATACTTTCTGAATGGCTAATGCTTGGCTGACATGTTAGAAAGCGAATTTGTTTATAGTTGGGTCACATAATTATATACTCCGTATGTAGCGTGCTTTGAAATCATTATTTATTGCATAAATATTACCACAGAAACCGAACTCAAGTCACGAGGAAAAATGTGTGGGGTTAGCATCAGTAGTAAATGCTTGTCAAAAAGGTAAGCACTTAATGTGCTACTATTTCTGCAAATCATACTTTTAAAATATATTTGGGCTAAAAAATATTTGAGTTCACTGTGCATGTTATCCGCAGATGTTCTGCCACAGACAGACATGCTTGTCTTCCCCCTAGCTTCCTATTGCACATAATGTGACATCAGTCGCATAGACCGCAAACATGAAATATGCACACAGACAACCTGGGACTCCACAATTTGAACTGTGAACACAAAGGAAGCAGTTCCCACCTCCACCTTCATCCGGGTCCATTCTCTTTTCTTTGGAGTAAAAGTAGGAATTAGGCATGGCAGCAAGAGAATCCAGAATTCATCATCCAAGGCCGCCTAGATGCTTTGACCAGAAATTTAGAGGCATGGTCTATCAGAGTGAAAGAAACCTGCCTTTGTCATTTACATTCAAAGATGAAGAATTAGACAGCTCTGAGACGAGCAGGAGCAAGGTCCCTACCTTGTTAGCTTCAGCTGAGGGAGGTAGGTATTTGAATGTAAAATACCTCACTCCTCTGTTTTTTTCTAGAAGAATGTTTTTGACTCAGGCTGAATGAGTCCAAGGCTGTAGGTTTCCTCTCAGTCTTCGTGCCTGTCTTTCTCACTCATTGTCAATGAGCAGTGATACCTCTCAGAATGAGGGAAGAGGTGCTGGGAGAGTAAGATGGTAACTTGATAATTTCCAGAAGTTCCCAAAGTGGGCATGGCGCACCTGACATTTCCCTAAACTAGAAAGGAGCTGGAAAAGCAGTTGGAAGTTAGAGACAAGCTTTGAAGCCAGACAGAATAGGTTCAACTCTTTGTTCTGGTGATAGTTTGGTGGCCTTGGGCAAATTACTTAATGTTTCTGAACTAAAAGGAAGATAATTATAGTGCCCACCACACAGAGCTGTGGTGAGGATTGAACTGGATGATGTAAATAACACACTTAACACAATGCCTGCTATGAGTAGGAGACACCAAGCAAACTACAGTGTTGTAATTTCCTGCTTCTTAGGGCATTTTTATTGCTTTCCAAGCTGGATGCGTCCTTGTCCTTGAGCTTCTATACTGTTTTTCTACTTCAAAACCAAAGAGAAACAAAGAGCTTTGGTTATATAACTGGAGTGTTGTAGATAGTGTTTTTGAAGCAGGTGCTCATAGGAGAAGACAGAAGGAGTCTTCAGTATTGGAAAAATGTTGAGCTTCAGTTGAGAAAGGTAGCAGTTTCTCTAGTGAAAGCTTCTGGTCTTCCAGTAACACTGGGAGTCAGTAGGGGCTGTTATGAGCAGAGGACTTGATTGATTGCTACCAGTGATCATTCCCTGGCAGAGTGGCTGAAGTCCACACACTCCAGAGCCCCCAGTTGCTCAGTTGTGTTTACTGGATAGCAGAGCACGTTCTTGCTGCCAAGTGCCTTGGAAGCCGTGAGAAAAGCTGCAAGCAGTGAGGAAACTGGGCAAATGGAAACCGGTTCCGCAACCCAACTTCCGCAGTCTTTGCTCCAGGCGGCCACGCAGACTCTAGTCCCGGAGACATTTGTCTTTACACTACTTAAAAACATTTTTTAACTATAATTTAAACTGATATCACTTGATTTTTTGAAATTTTATCAAGGTCTCTGTAGACTTAACATTGTATCCATTTTCCCATGCTCATCCTCACTGGAGATTGATGGATTTACACCAGTGTGGAAACTGGTGGAATGGAATCTAGCCAGATAATGATTTAGGGAGCTTGAGGCTTTCTGAAGCTGGGTGCGGGGTGGATGAAGTCATTATTATTTTAAAAAAAACTTGTTCTAGCTGGGGTCTCTTAACCATTTGTTTTCTTTTTAAAATTTTTGTTTTTTATGTGTATGAATGTACTGTCTGCATGTAGGTTTGTGCACCCGTGTCGTGCAATGCTGCAGAGGTCAGAAGAGGGCGTTGGATTCCCCTGGAACTGGAGTTAAAGATGGTTCTTAGCCACCATGTGGGTACTGGGGATTGAACCCGGGTCATCTGCAAGAGCAGACGGCACTCTTAACCGCTAGGCCATCTCTCCAGCCCAACCATTTGTTTTCTAGTTTTAATATTGAGTCACACACTAATGAGGTGCCATCAAGATTCAACACCAATTTTATCCTGGATTAGCCAACATATAGTATCGAAACTGAATTGTGGCTCCATAAGTGCAGCATGTTAATCTTGGTGGAGAAATAGAAATAAACAACATGCCCAGTTCCAACAGAAACTGTTATTGTGCACATTTGTGGAGGAATCCAGGCAAAAGTATGTCACGTTATATCCAAGGGTGGTCTATGTGGGTCTGTCTATCAGTAAACCAATGTCACCTGGTTAAATTTACAGACTTATGTGTTTGTGGTGGAAATCTGTGCTCATTATCTTTTGATAATCTTTCTGTGGATTATTATCTATTCTCCACTCTAAGACGTCTCTCTTAAACCTGGGAGGTAGAAAAAGATGGCTTTTGGCACCACAGAGATCTAGGCCCTAAAGTTGGGCAAACAAGGAGCCCTTTAACCTCCCTTTCCTTTGTCTTTCTCTGTAGTATTTCTAGGGGACTAGTATGCAGAGACCATCAGAAGCTAATGCCATGCCTGGCATATAGTTGCTGTTCCTACAGGGTGGGTTTAATTACGTGCATACCACCCACTTGAATTCCTCTCAGGTTTGCCCAAGGTCACCCTGCCTTAGTCAGAGGCCTTCCTATCCCATAAGCTGTGTCTATGTTCTGGAAGGCAATCCAATTTTATCACTGGCTCAGGGTGGGTATGCACAAGGATGCTAACGGAGGTATACAGTAAGATACAAAAGGGTTTTAGATTGTCCAATACTTATCTTTCATGGCATTGCTGGGGACATAATTATTATGGAATTTGTTAGTTCTTTTTTTTTTTTTTTTAAGATCACACAATGCCAAGAATCTATGGTGTTGTTATGTCTTTTTGTTCTCTCTAACCCTAGAGAAAGACAGTGGAGTGATTCTGGGTAGGGCTTGAGTAGTGTCTGTATTCCAAAGAATACTATGAACTTCAGAGGAAGATATTTTGTTGGGACATTTTCCTTTCTTATTGTAGCCTCATTTCTTGCTTTCTCTAGCCAGTTGTGTGCATGTGTGTGTATGTGTATGTATGTGTGTATGTGTATATGTGTTTGTGTGCATGTGTGTTGTGTATAGGTGGGTGCACATATGTGTAGGTATGTGCACTTGCCAGAGTTCAACCATGGGTATTGTTCTTCATGTTCTCTTTACCTTGTTTTCTGAGACATAATCTGCAAGCCCAGGTTCCCCCTTCCTGGGACCTGGGCTTGCAGATTATGGTAGGACGCTCAGCCAGCAAATCCCAGGGATCTTCAGAGCTGGGATTGCAAATGTGTGTCATCATGCCTGGCTTTTTACCTGGGGTTTGGGGATCAAACTTAGGTCCTCTTGTTTGTGTGGCAAGGACTTTACTGACTTAGCCCCATCTCCAGCTCCTCCAACCTATTCTTAAAACCAAAACAAAGAGGACAAACACTTGTACTGAAGTAAGAACATCCAGAAGGAGCTAGCAGCAAGTATGGGCTAGAACATTATTCTGGAAGGGTAGTCGTCTTTGGTAGGCTAATTCCCATCTAAGCATGATCTGTACAAATCTTCCAGTCCCACTGATAGAGCCCAAAGAAAAAGTATTACTAAAACTTCCCAGAATTGAGTCAAGAGAAGCACTATCATTGGAAGATCTGTTGCCTTATCTAGAAGGATACTTGGAATAGCAGAAAATTTTTATTATGTCTTTTTCTAAGTAATACATTGTCTAAGAAAAAATCAATTAAAAATAAAACAAGCAACATACACTAAGAGTAACAAACTATGTATGCATCCTAATTTTTAAAAATATTCTTTATTTTTATTTTATATGTATGAGTACTTTGCCTGCATGGAAATGCATCCATGTGTTCAATGCCTGTGGAGGCCAGAAAAGGGTATTGGATCCCCTGGAACTGGAGTTATGGATGGTTGTTAGCCACCATGTGAGTGCTGGGAACTGAGACTGGAGCCTGGGCCCTCTCCAAGAACAGCCCGTGCTCTCAACTGCTGAGCCATCTCTTCAGCCCTAAGAAGTTTTAATATAATATTTTCTAGTCCTTGGGAATAGTTTAGCAGAATTCTTTATTTTATTTATTTATTTATTTATTTATTTATTTATTTATTTATTTTGGTCTTTTTGAGACAGGGTCTCCCTATAGCCCCAGCTGTCCTGGAATTCACTCTGTAGACCAGGCTGGCATTGAACTCACAGAGATCCGCCTGCCTCTGCCTCCCAAGTGCTAGGATTAAAGGGGTGCACCACCACTCCTGGCTACAATTCTTTTTTAAAATTTTAATAAAGAATGCTGTATTTGGGACTAGAAAGATGGTTCGGTGGTTAAGACCATCTCCTGCTCTTATGAGGACCTGAGTTCAGTCCACAGCTCCCATGCTGGGTGACTCAAAACTGCCTGGAACTCCAGCTCAAGGTGATCTGACATCATACATGGTCTTGCCTCCTCAGGCATCTACACACACACACACACACACACACACACACGCACAAACACACACAGAGCCATAAATAAATAACAAAGTAAATCTTTTTTTTAAATTTTTTTATTTTATTTTATTATTATTTATTTTTGTATGTGTACGAATGTATTATCTGCATGCAGGTCTGTGCACCCGTATCGTGCAATGCCGCGGAGGTCAGAAGAGGGTCTCGGATTCCCCTGGAACTGGAGTTCTCCTGGAATTGGAGTTACAGACGGTTCTTAGCCGCCATGTGGGTGCTGGGGATCGAACCTGGGTCCTCTGCAAGAGCGTCGGTGCTCCTAACCGCTAGGCTATCTCTCCAGCCCACAAAGTAAATCTTTTTTTAAAAAGAATGCTGTATTCATAGGAAGGATTGTCAAACTTAAAACCCTCTCAATAGTTTAGATTTGTCTTTTCACTCAGAAATGTTCATAGTTTGGAATGTGTTTATAGATTTTGACCTCAGATGCTGTTCTTGACTGGGAGACCGGAAAACCTTTTTCTAGAGGAGTCAGTACTGAGCATGGGCTGCTGGTAGATGGACCTGTGCTGACGGGTAAGGAATGGTCCCTTCCTGTGGGGAGCCCTGGCCCTGAGGGTGCAGCTTCCTTGTTTATGGTAAAACATAAACAGTGGACAAGGCCCTCTGGAACAGCAGGGTAACTGTTGAGTAGATATAGTCACAATTCAGTAATGAAAGAGGAACTTGCGGAAAGGGAAACAGAGGTGAGAAATTGCATTTTCCCTATATAATTACCTCTTGTTTAAGAACTCGTGTTTTGCCTTACTTGAAGTGCGGTTTATTTCACTGTTGTTCATACTTGTTAAATTCTTCATATAAAACCCACTAAAAACATTTCCTTCTTCTTTTTTAGTGACTGCCTCTTTTGGCCTCCTGATGCTAAGAAGAGCTGTAAATGGGAGGACTGATGGTGTTTGGGGCAGTGGTAGTGCAGGACAGGAGAGAGGAACCACAGGGTCTGCCAGATCACCTCCGTGTTTCCACTGGGCTCAGGAATGATCTCTACTACCTGCACTTCCCCCCACTTCTGAAATGCTCAGAAACCTAAGCCCAGGAGCCGTCCTTCTGTGTGCCGTGTACTGGTCCCTCAGTAGTAATCAATTTGAGCCAATGATGAGCAAGGCCAGTCCAGGAATTGCTCTTCTCGTAATGTGCTTAAGACACTTTTGACATTTTGGGGAAGATGATAAATAAGTGTCCAGCAAATGGCCCCAATTACTCCATAGTCTTACAACATTGTTTGGACACTTTTCCTCCATCTTACTTTCTCTTGGATGAGTTCCAGTGTGTCACTGCTTTTTGTAAGATGCTGTACAAACACTGAACGTCATGCCTCAAATGCCGGGCAGGGGATGTCTCATAGTCCAGGCACAGTTATTATCCTATTCTTGGTACTATTATTTATTTTTTTTAATTTTTAATTTTTTTAAATTTATTTTTGTATGTATATGAGTGTATTGTCTGCATGTAGGTCTGTGCACCCGTGTCGTGCAATGCCGCGGAGGTCAGAAGAGGGCGTCGGATTCCCCTGGAACTGGAGTTCTCCTGGAATTGGAGTTTCAGACGGTTCTCGGCCGCCATATGGGTGCTGGGGATCGAACCCGGGTCCTCTGTAAGAGCGGTCGCCGCTCTTAACCACTAGGCCACCTCTCCAGCCTGGTACTAGTATTTCTTGGCTTCGGAAGGCCATCATGCTTAGGGAAGACAGTGGAGTGGTCACAAGAACAGCCTGAAGCCAGTCACCTCTGTTGGAATTCTGACTCACCACTCACTAATTTGGGGGGACGGATGTCCTTTGGAGAGTTCAACTTCTTTGTGCCTCAGTATCTTCTTCTGTAAATCTGAGGATAGCCATAGTATGTACTGATAAGTCTAAGAAGCAAGAAGTAGATGAATTAGCTTATGGTGAGTGCCAACGTCATTGCCTGGAATGAAACAAGTGTGCTGTGTTAGCTTCGATTGAGCACACAGGGAAAATACTCATCTTTTGTTGTCTAGAGCACAGGTAACTTTGCTGTTGTGGTCTCCCAATATGACAGGTTTCTGTTTAAATCCTAGCTTTGCTGGGGCGTTCCTGTGTGAGTTACATGGCTTCCGAGCATCTGATTCCTCATCTGTAGAACTTGTGTGACAGCATGACATCCTTGGAGTTGTTGGCCCTTCCCTACTACAGATTCCTGAGGACCATAGCTGTGCTTTACATTTGCTTTTGTAATGGATTTATTTATTTATTTAAAATTTTTTTTTATTTATATGTATAAATGTACTGTTTGCATGTAGGTTTGTGCACCCATGTCGTGCAACTCCATGGAGGCCAGACGAGGGTGTCGGATTCCCTGGAACTGGAGTTAAAGACGGTTCTCAGCCACCATGTGGGTGCTGGGTATTGAACCCAGGTCCTCTGCAAGAGCAGTCGGTGCTCTTAACCGCTAGGCCATCTCTCCAGCCCTCGTAATGGATTCTCCTGCCCGTTAATGGATTTTTTTTTTTTTTTTCTAATTTTTTTTTGTTTTTTTTATTATTTATTTTTGTATGTCGTATGTGATGTATTGTTTGCATGCAGGTCTGGTGCACCCGTTGGTCGTGCAATGCCGCGGAGGTCAGAAGAGGTCCTCAGTTCCCCTGGAAACTGGAGTTCTCTGGAATTGGAGTTACAGACGGTTCTTAGCCGCCATGTGTGGTGTCTGGGGATCGAACAACGGAGCCCTGCTGCATCCTCGCAGAGCGTCGGTGCTCTTAACCGGACTAGGCTATCTCTCCAGCCCCCATGGATTTTTTAAAAATAAAACTTAAGCTGGTCATGGCTGGGTTTCAAAACCTTATCTCTAGCACTGGGAGGCAGAGGCAGGTGGATCTTTGTGAGTTCAAGGCCAGCCTGGTTTACAGAGTGGTTCCAGGACAGCTGGGACTCTTAGGGAAACCCTGTCTCGAAAGACCAACAACAAAAAAACAAAACAAAAAAATAAAAACTCTACCTGGTGTGCCATGTGGATAATCATGGCTAAATTAAAGGGTAAATATTTAAATTGAGCATTCCCTTTGGGTCTTAAGCGTTTAGTGAAACAATGAAGTTCTTCTGTGTTACTTCAAACTGTACTTGCAAGTATAGTGGTATTTTGCCTGGTTTTCTGAAGGTACTTATTGTTTGCCACTGTGTGACTGCACAATTAACTGGGCTTTAGGATGAATTGGCCCCCTTGAGCCCTTCTCTCCTCATTAATTGCCATTGAGAATTTCTAGGGACTATTTAGGCTGGTGGTTACATTGTTCACCACTATTTCAAATGCTCTGTGAGGTCATAACCAGTTGAGTGGCAAAGGTTACAGCCAATATTCCGGAGGCTCTGGAATTCATTTTTCTTGTGTCTTTATAAACTTTAAGCAAGAGAATTTAGACTGTTTTTTAACAAATGGTTTATAGTTATTAATGTTTTCAAATCTGGTTGGATTTAAAGGGGTTAAATTTAAAGTGAATATAAATGAAAACCAGTTAAACAAGGGAGTTCCTACCCCATTCTGTCTTTGGTGTGCTAGAATTCCATAAATTTTATGGGTTTCAAAACCCTTGCCTTGTTTTGAATGTTTCTAATAAGAAGGAGTGAAGTGGCTTACACCTCATGAGACATGGAACTGTTACCCAGGAATGCCACTTGGCACACACATAAAGAAAGCACTAGTCTGTTGATTCGTAAAAAAATGTGCGGCTGATTTTCTTGGGAAATATGCATTATTTTCACAGAAGAATTTCATTTTTCAATCCTCCTACCTGGTGCCTCGCTTTTACACCCTTGCATATCATCACTGTGATTTCCAAACTTTCTCTCTCCTTTTCTCATATCTCATCCATCCATCTACCACAGACCAAAAGATTATATGGGTGGGGGCGGAGGAGAAAGGTGAATTTTCTTAAATGTCTCTTTTGTTTTATATGTAAGGGGCAGAGTGAGTGTGAGAAGTGGTCCTGATATGGCTTCAGAGGACTCAGTGTGACTATGGAACAAATTGCAAACTGTTGCCATGAAAGAAGAGTAGTATGTCTGTGTGGTTTTGCCGGGGGAGAGAGAGAGAGTAGAGACAGAGAGGAGAGAGAGGAGAGAGAGAGGAGACGGAGAGGAGAGAGAGAGAGGAGAGAGAGGAGAAGATGAGCATCTTCTTTCTTTCTTCCTTTCTTATCGAAGTGATCAAGGCTGTGTTTATGCTGGCTGTACTGAAATGGATCATGCTGACAGCTTCCCTCTCTAAGCCTAGAACACACCAAGTGAAGACCAAGAAACTCATCCTGTAAGAATCTCAGCTGCATGTGTCATTGTCACTGACTTTGCCAGAAAAAAAAAAGAAACAGCTTAGGTAGCTAAGAAAGCACGGATTCTCCTGAAATGAAAATATTGTTATATATTTCTTCTGAAAAGATTTTCTTAGAAAATCAGGGCTCGCAAGGGTTAGTGTTAACTTCTAAAGAAGTCCCGCTGTTTTCAATGTTAAGGTGAAGCAGGTCATTTCCCATCGGCTGCCCATGTAATGGAAAGAGCAACTTCTAGCTTCATTGTTACTCAGCCACCAAGTCCCAAAGAGGTAGTGTGACTTTGGTTAAACTTGAGAGAAAAATCACTCTGGGTGGAAAACCATTGTAGTTGAAAGTGTGGGCCTTCAGTGTGGATCAACTACATTTAGATGGTGCCACCACGTCCTAGACTGGACAGATGCTTGACCTCAGCCTCAATTTCCCCATCTTTGTGATGGGTGGTAGGGTAATGTGCTTTACCCTATGATGAAGTGGTACTGTGAGGTGTGTGAAAGCACCTGTGTAGATTCTAATACATTCTAAGAAAAAAGTACATTGCAACCCACAGTGTATATTCTTCCTTCCTTTGAAAACTGAGGTCCTGGAGGGGAGTGTTGTGAGGGAGGGATCTCTGGGAGGATGGACCGAGCGTGGGGAAGACGATGAACTGCTCCTCCAGGTGTGGAAGAACACTTAGAAATCATCATTGCTTTTTTTGTAACCATGGGCAACCTCTGTATTTTCCTTTATGTTTTCTAGTTGAATACATTTTTTGGGAAGATTTAGCTTCCACTATAAAAAGGAAATGCTATCAACTCATAGATTAAGAAGAAATGGTTTATGAGACATTTTGGAAGAAAAATAGTAAATGAATGATACTGAGCCTGGTATGTGGTATCAACGTCCATCACTGATGTGGAGAATTTCATAGGAAGATGCTTAGCCAAGCAAGACTTCCTTGTTGAAATGATCAGGGAAGAACTAAATTCTCTCTAGCCTGGAGCCTGTCTCTTTTGACAGAGAGCGCAGACAGCTCTTAGCAGCCTTCAAGGCTGTCTCTGGAGCACATTGCAGCTGAGAGGATTTTGTTCAAAACCATAAACCGATCACCAGCCTTTTCTTTACTGACTGCCCCTGGCTTGTCACCAAAGTATTGAAAGCCAGGTGAAGCTTGGTTTGCAGAACTGTGGGTCTGATCATTTTCTGTCTGTAGTCCTTTCTCTTTCCCAGAACACCTGAAGGCAGAGCCCTTTCTATGCCTATGTCCTGCTTTGCTTGTCCTCATAGACTTCATCTTCTCCATATGTACCATCAAGCAGTCTCCTTGGTCTGGTATAGAATCATGGGCTGCTTTGGTGTCTGTGTTCTTGCACGACTGCATAAGGGTGGTGGCCACAGTTGGTCCAGACACTTGTGTATTAGTCCAGTCTCCTTGCAGGTTCTGAGTGACCACCTGTTGAAAAACTTTAGTCATTCATTCTTTTCTTAGGTTTTACAATGGTTAAAACTTGCATGGAAAGGACAATTTTAAAAGAAGGATAAGTCACGAGAGAAAGGAGAAATGGAATAGTCCGGACAGTATGAGGAGTTGGATCTTGTAGCTGAGCAAGGACACAGCTTTGAGGAAGGCATTATTATTTCCTTTTAAAACCTCTTATTATTACTGTCTGGCAGTAGTAGAAAAGGGAAAAAAAAGTAAATAAGCTGATTATTTATTATTTATTATTAATTGCCGTAGGGTCTTTGTACATATACGATGCTGGCCTGGGGGATTTGCTATGTAGTGAGAAATGTCTCAAACTCACAATCCGTTTTAGTCTCTCAAGTGATCGGGTTGTAGGCAATCCTTAGTAAAAAGAAAAAGATATTAGAGTGGTTAATACTTCCTGACACCAGAGTTGACCTGAAAATTATGAAATGATCCTATGAAGAAAGAAGGTAAAAAATCTCTTGCTAGGGTCTGGGGAGATGGCTGGGGAGGGGAGTGCTCGCGGGGAGGACTGGGAAGGGGAGGATCCGAGTTGCCTTCTCAGCTTCCACGTAAAAGTTGTAGTGCAAACCTATGACCTCGGAGCTGAGGAGTAGAGACAGGGAGATTCTGGGGCTTGCGCGTCAGCTTAGCCAAGCCTCAGAAAATACGGCGGGGAGAACGATTTGTAGGAAGACATCCCCCTGTCAACCTTGACCTCACATGCCACCACACGATAGTGATTGCATCTCCATAACATTAACACACACACAACACCACACACACACACACAACACAAACCCACACACACACACTTTTCCTGTTGGTATTGCCAAAGCACAGAGTTTGTGGAGGAAGTGATTGGGGTGAGTGGAAATAAAAGCCTGTGCATAATTTGTGTTGGACTTCGGACAACTAGAGAGATAACCTGTGATCTGGGATAAGAGCGTAAGGCTACAGATTTTGGGGTATCTCTCTTTCTAGCAATGTTTTTTTTGTGTATAATCTGTGGGACTTGAAGATATTCTATTTTGAGAGGATTCTAAGATAAGTTTTCAAACACCATATGTTATATTTGGACTTGTCCTCGAAGATGGAGTGAGAGGTCTGGTTGTGTGGAGGGAATACTTAACTCCTTATTTTGTAAACCTATTTGCTCACAAACCTGTATGATTCACTGTTCTGAGATTGAACTCAGGACTTTGTGCTTGCTAGGCAAAGATAGTCTACTGAACTATCCCCCCAGACTAAAAAGTTTATGTTAAACTTCTTGTGGGCTGGAGAGCTGTCTCAGATGGTTAAGAACACTGGGTTGCTCTTTAGGCAGGATCCAGGTTGATTTCATTACACCAAGCAAAGCAGGTAACAAACCATCTGTAACTGCATTTCTAGGGAATCTGATGCCCTCTTTACCTCTGGGGGCATTGGGATGACACAGATTCACTTATACACGCAGGCAATACATTCATACACGTTAAAATAAAAATAACAAATTAAAAAAAGAAAAAAGAGAGCTTCTCCATCCACAAAATCTGAGGAAATGCTAATGTTTCTTCGAAGAAAGAACTAGTGAGAAAACAAAGGAGAGAAAGTCCGTCATCTGCTTTGTTAAGAAAAATCAAAATGAGCCTACCACTGACCCCAGCCATACCACTCCCGGGTAGACTCATCCTACTGCAAAGAGCGTGCACATCTATGTTATGCAGCCTCTTTTATCAATAGTGAAGTGTTGGGCTGGAGAGTGGCTGAGCAGTTAAGAGTGCCGACGCTCTACAGGGACGTGATCCCCCAGCACCCACATGGCAGCCGAGGACCCGTCTGAAACTCCAATTCCAGGGAAAACTCACTTCCAGGGGGAATCTGACGCTGTCTTCTGACCTCCCGGCATTGCAATGACAGGGTGCACAAACTGCATGCAGCACAGGTACATTCATACACATACAGCATAAAATAAAAAAAAATTGTTTAAAATAGGAAAGGTTGGAACCAACCCAAATGCTCCTCAACTGATGAGTGGATGACACAAATGTGGTACATCTACACAATGGAGTTCTTGCAGTGGTAAAGAAAGATGACATCATGAACTTTTGCAGGTAAAGGATGAAACATCTAGTTCCATATTAACACAAAGTTCATGATGTTCCCTCCCAAAAAACAAATGGGGAATAGTTTCCCCATTTGTGAATGCTAGTATCAAATCCCCCAATTGAAGGCAAGCTGAACCGTGGTATTGGTATTTTCTATCTGAAGCAACTGTGATGTTTAAAGTCTAGAATTAACTTACCTACTTCTTTCAGACATGGTAATTATGTATATGGGTGGAAGGATATTATTCATATTTTAGAGTAATATTAATTAAAGGTAAAAATGTGAACTCCTAAACATAAAAAAAGTCATAATGAGTGGAGTATCCATAGAAGTGAGCCTGTGGGAGTGGAAGCCTTCCCCGAATGAAGCTGGTGCAGACCTCACTTATGGGACGATTCTGACCCTGAAAGGGGAAGGCTTCTGGGTCTGCTACGTGTCACCTTTATGATAAGGGAAGCCACATCTGCGCCTACTTTCCCAGCTGTGGACTGTGGCCAGCACTAGCAGTGATGACGAGGAGTCTCCTTAGAGCTAAATGTGATGAATCTATGCACCATTAGAACCAGAGTCTGCTTCAAAGACAGAGCTTAATAAATGTTGGCTATGATTATTAGTATTGCTGATTAAACGATGCCAAGGAATTAATAAGCATGGAAAGATCAGAGCTCTTTACTTAGAACAAAATCCAGAAATGTCTAATGGCCAAAATATTCTTCTCATGGAGCATTTCCAGCTTGAGGCTGGGAATAAAATGTTTAGAAGCTGAAGGGGTAATAGGTTCCTAGCCGGGGAAAACTTCAGGTTTCATGTAAGTACAGAGGACCACACTGGGCGTGCTTACAACACTGCGGTACAAGTCATGCTCTGCAAGCGCACTCCAATCAGTAATTGTAATTAGCCTTGACGGCTGAACCCAGCGTTTTCCTTTAAATTGTTTCTTTCAAAGATACTTTACCTAAGCCTGGCTAGGTGGTGCATTCCTGACATGTTCAGTGCTTATGAAGCTGAGACAAGGAGGATCAGGAGTTCAAGGTCTTCCTTGGCTGGTTCCGTAGTGAGTTCGACACCATCATTGGCTATACAAGACTATTTCTAAAAAAAAAAACAAATACTTGTCTTATAAGATAGTTTGAGTCTAGTGAGTTTACTAAGGACTTAATTTGAAGTTTATTTGAGATGCCGACTCTCTTGATGATGATCCTGGATTATTTTTGTATCTCCAAGGAATTGGATAAAGAGATGCAATGCCTGGTGGTGTGAGTTCACGCTAGAAGCATCAGCATCTGCATTACTTACTTTTCTCCTGCCATGACAACAGGGCTGATTGAACAACTTCACAGAGAAAACACTTCTTTTGGCCATGCTTTCAGAAGTTTCAGAGCATATGGCAAGATGGCATGGCTGATGGGAACATAAGGCCAAGGCTTGTTCACATGGCAGCAAACAGGAAGTGGAGAAAGTAGGCCAAAGCAGAGGGAGGTATAGCCTAAGACCTGCGCCTAGTGACATACTTCCACCAGGCAGGCCTCACTTCCTAAAGGCCAGGGAGGTATAGCCTAAGAACTGCACCTAGTGACATACTTCCACCAGTCAGGCCTCACTTCCTAAAGCAGAGGGAGATATGCCTAAGACCTCTTGCCTGTGACATACTTCCACCAGGCAGGCCTCACTTCCTAAAGCTAAGGGAGGTTAGCCTTAGACCTGTGCCTAGTGACATACTTCCACCAGGCAGGCCTCACTTCCTAAAGCAGAGGGAGATATAGCCTAAACCTGTGCCTAGTGACCATACTTCACAGCGCAGGCCTCACTTCCTAAGCTAAGGAGGTATAGCCTAAGACCTGTGAATAGTGATAACTTCCAGCAGACAGGCCTCACTTCCTAAGGGCTGCCCAGTCTTCAGAATGGCACCCAAGTTGGGGACCACAGCCTGGTGGAAACACGTAGATTCAAATCAACAAATTCCTCTCCCTCCCCCTCCCTTCCTCCCTCCTTCCCCTTCCTCTTCCTCCTTTCAATGTGTGTTTATTGTCCACCTACTTGTAGCCATGTTCTGTAATCACTTTTAACTGACACAACTTTCTCAAAAAGCCCCACAATGTGGGTTGAATATAGTACTAGGAATTTCTCTCGGACTTTGAAAAGTCATGAAAAAGAAAGTGGCCTTCTGTCTCAGCTCTCCTCATTGAAAATTCTGTTCTGGGACATGTGATGTTGAAGATGAGGTTTAAGACCTAAAATGTCCTTTCTACAGATAGACACAAAAGGGGTTCATTTCTAAATAATTGATAGCAGTCAGTAGTGCCGCCGTTTCATCTTCTAGTTTTCCATGAGCACAGCTGCCCTGTTCTCTAACCACACTGTGCTTGATAGTACATGAATTGCTTTAGTTTTTTGCTTCCTGATTCAAGCAGCTATCTGTGGAGTGTCCCGTGGGATAGCGATCTTCATGATATAGATTTCTTAGGCATAAAACTTCAGCAGACCCATTTCCAGCCCTGGCATTTAGACTTCTTAAAATTGCCATCAGCGGTATTTGGAGGAGGGCAGGGCAGGTGGGATCTCTCTGAGTTCAAGGCCAGCATGGGTACCAGAGCGCGTTCCAGGCCAAGCTGGGGGATTGGGAGACCTGTCTCAAAAATAATAAAAAATAAATAACATATAAAAAAATTGTATCCAGAGCCAGTTGGTGATGCATACACTGTAATCCCGCTTTGGGGAGGCAGAGATCTCTGTGAAACCATAGCCAACTTGATCTCTATAGTTTGTTCCAGGCCATCGTGTGGCTCACGGGAGATCAAAAAGAACAACAGCAACAAAAAATGCCATTCAGCTACTAGGTAGTTGTGATGCATCGTAGCTGTGAGGAAAGTCAAATTGGTCCCAGGCTCTATGACACTTTATGTGAATGAAAGGAGACCTATGGGCAGTAAAGCAACCTTGCTTTCCAGAGGACTTTTCTTAGAATCAGGTGGGCAAAGGTCTTAAGTATGTCAGTTATCATTCTCCAATTTTAAAATTATTTTCTGAAATGTGTGTCATCATCTACATGTAATCATATTTAGACCTCCTCTCTAGCTGCATCCATAGCACCCCCAATGTATTTCACACATTTGGTCATACATATTTTAAGTTTCTATTCATACATTTGGTCATTACATGTTAACGTTCTGGTGGGAGTGTTCATCCAGCTGGAGCCGGTCTGCTATCTATTATGACTTCCTCAGGGAAGACCAACTTTCCCTAACCCAACAGTGATCAGAGGGTGATTAATGCAGATGTCCACAACTGGCCAAAGTGCAGAGATATAGAGAACTGCAGTGTGGTGTTGACGGGACTCTATATGAAACCTCACCAACCCAGGGCTCAGGGACATTGGCAGAAGGTGGAGGGAAAGATTGTAAGAGTCATGGGGGTGGTGCATGATCATTCTCCAATGTTAATTACACTTAGAGCAGGATGTGGTGGTAGCACCCTTTAATCCCACGCACTTGGGATGGCAGGGCAGGGGGGGATCTCTGTGAGTTCAAGCAAGGCCTGTCCACAGGGCTGAGTTCCCAGGCCCATGCCAGGGTCTACAGGGAGACACTGGTCGTCAAAAACATCGCTCTCCGTCTCTCTCTCTCTCTCTCGCTCTCTCCTCTCTCTCCACATCCACACACACCACAACCCACAAACCAATAAAAATATTACACCTTAGAGCAAATGACCACCTCTTATTACCAATTTTTTTATATGGGTAGATGAAGAAATGGCTTTCTAGAAGCTAGTTACATGTTAAGTAAAGCCAACCATTCCAAAGATGTTTACTGAGTTAATTTACATGTAACACTTCCCTAGGCCTTGCCAGTACAAAGAGACATAAAGTGTGGTCTGTCTTAATGAAAAATATTATAGTATAAAGTTTCAACTTGAGGGTCAGCTCCAGTGAATGAATTAGTAACAGCTGTCTGGAGCACTGTGTGGAGACCAGTTCTGAGGCAGAGACTGATCAGAAGCATCTCCCATGAGGCTAGGAGAGGGGAGAGTAGCAAGTGTCTCATAGCCCATCCCAGGGCTTCTGGGAGACGGACAGGCGATTGCAGCTCATGAAGTCAGGTGGGGTAAGAGCAGGTCCCACAAGGGACTCTGGGAACAGTTAATTCTGTATACAGAGCATGGGAGGGTCACACAAAGTGCTCTGGGGACAGCTAATTCTGTGTGTAGAGCATAGAAATGTAGAGCATAAAATTGAATTGAGACCTGGAACATTTGTAGAAGTTCTCCAGATGAGGGAGCAGAAAGGTCAGGCATCAGGAAGCAGAGTCAGAAACAAGCAGCAGGAAACACAAGTTGCTCATGTACCTGGAAAGAAGCACAGCTTAGCAAGACCGCAGGGAGGGCTTGAGTGGTAAAGCCCAGGAGGACTTGGAAGCAGTACCATCTTGAAAATGTTTTTTTCTGGAAAGATGTCTCCAGTAGAACTCTCCAAGCTCTGATCTCTGGCCTGTCTGTTCAGTCTTCATAGCAGTGAGTTGATTAGACCAAGATGCGCTATGCGGTGATCACATTAGCTGGATGAGCAAGTTTGAAAGGTGTGTGAATCTGAAAACAGATGGATCCGAGGGTGCAGTGTGAACGACTCCAGCCAGCTACTTAGCAGGGAAGCCTGAGATGCTTCTTTGGTTTAACTGACCAGTGGTATGGGAAATGTTTTGACTGGTAGTAATATACATAAAAAGATAGATTTTGGATTGTAAACCCCACAATCAACAGCTTGATGTGTTAACATTCAGAAGACAGCAATAAAGACATGAATGTAAGATTGGAAAAGAGGATCTNTTTTTTTGTCTTTTCGAGACAGGGTCTCCCTTTAGCCCCAGCTGTCCTGGAACTCACTCTGTAGACCAGGCCGGCCTTGAACTCACAAAGATCCACCTGCCTCTGCCTCCCGAGTGCTAGGATTAAAGGTGTGCACCACTATGTCCGGCATGAGATCTTTTGTTACTCTGTAATATCTTGAAGGTCTGTGATGCTTTCTGCTCATTATGTCTAACTACTGATAAAGTTGTCAAACTAAGAAAATGAAATGGGCCGGGTGTGGTGGTGTACGCCTTTAATCCTAGCACTCGGGAGGCAGAGGCAGGTGGATCTTTGTGAGTTCAAGGCCAGCCTGGTTTACAGAGTGAGTTCCAGGACAGCTGGGACTATAGGGAGACCCTGTCTCGAAAAGACCAAAAAACAAAAAAACAAAACAAATAAAATAAAAACTCTACCTGGTGTGCCATGTGGATAATCATGGCTAAATTAAAGGGTAAATATTTAAATTGAGCATTCCCTTTGGGTCTTAAGCGTTTAGTGAAACAATGAAGTTCTTCTGTGTTACTTCAAACTGTACTTGCAAGTGATAGTGGTATTTTGCCTGGTTGTTCTGAAGGACTTATTGTTTGCCACTGTGTACTGCACAATTAACTGGGCTTTAGGATGAATTGGCCCCCTTGAGCCCTTCTCTCCTCATTAATTGCCATTGAGAATTTCTAGGGACTATTTAGGCTGGTGGTTACATTGTTCACCACTATTTCAAATGCTCTGTGAGGTCATAACCAGTTGAGTGGCAAAGGTTACAGCCAATATTCCGGAGGCTCTGGAATTCATTTTTCTTGTGTCTTTAAAACTTTAAGCAAGAGAATTTAGACTGTTTTTTAACAAATGGTTTATAGTTATTAATGTTTTCAAATCCTGGTTGGATTTTAAAGGTAGGTTAAATTGCTAAAGTGAATATAAATGAAAACCAGTTAAACAAGGGAGTTCCTACCCCATTCTGTCTTTGGTGTGCCTAGAATTCCATAAATTTTATGGGTTTCAAAACCCTTGCCTTGTTTTGAATGTTTCTAATAAGAAGGAGTGAAGTGGCTTACACCTCATGAGACATGGAACTGTTACCCAGGAATGCCACTTGGCACACACATAAAGAAAGCACTAGTCTGTTGATTCGTAAAAAAATGTGCGGCTGATTTTCTTGGGAAATATGCATTATTTTCACAGAAGAATTTCATTTTTCAATCCCTCCTACCTGGTGCATCGCTTTTACACCCTTGCAATTCATCAACTGTGATTTCCAAACTTTCTCCTCCTCCTTTTCTCCTGCTATCTCCATCCATCCATCTACCCACAGACCAAAAGATTATATGGTGGGGGCGGAGAAAGGGAATTTTCTTAAATGTCTCTTTTGTTTTATATGTAAGGGGCAGAGTGAGTGTGAGAAGTGGTCCTGATATGGCTTCAGAGGACTCAGTGTGACTATGGAACAAATTGCAAACTGTTGCCATGAAAGAAGAGTAGTATGTCTGTGTGTGTTTCTGGGAGAGAGAGAGAGAGAGAGAGAGAGAGAGAGAGAGAGAGAGAGAGAGAGATCTTTCTTTTCTTCTTCCTTTCTGATCTGAAGTATCAAGGCTGTGTTTATGGCTGGCTGTACTGAAATGAGATCATGCTGACAGCTTCCCTCTCTAAGCCTAGAACACACCAAGTGAAGACCAAGAAACTCATCCTGTAAGAATCTCAGCTGCATGTGTCATTGTCACTGACTTTGCCAGAAAAAAAAGAAACAGCTAGCGGTAGCTAAGAAAGCACGGATTCTCCTGAAATGAAAATATTGTTATATATTTTACTTCTGAAAAGATTTTCTTAGAAAATCAGGGCTCGCAAGGGTTAGTGTTAACTTCTAAAGAAGTCCCGCTGTTTTCAATGTTAAGGTGAAGCAGGTCATTTCCCATCGGCTGCCCATGTAATGGAAAGAGCAACTTCTAGCTTCATTGTTACTCAGCCACCAAGTCCCAAAGAGGTAGTGTGACTTTGGTTAAACTTGAGAGAAAAATCACTCTGGGTGGAAAACCATTGTAGTTGAAAGTGGGGCCTTCAGTGTGAGATCAACTACATTTAGATGGTGCCACACAGTCCTAGACTGGACAGATTGCTTGACCTCAGCCTCAATTTCCCCATCTTTGTGATGGGTGGTAGGTAATGTGCTTTACCCTATGATGAAGTGGTACTGTGAGGTGTTGAAAGCACCTGTGTAGATTCTAATACATTCTAAGAAAAAAGTACATTGCAACCCACAGTGTATATTCTTCCTTCCTTTGAAAACTGAGGTCCTGGAGGGAGTGTTGTGAGGGAGGGACTTCTGGGAAGATGGACAGAGCGTGGGGAAGACGATGAACTGCTCCTCCAGGTGTGGAAGAACACTTAGAAATCACATTGCTTTTTATTGTAAACCATGGGCAACCTCTGTATTTTCCTTTATGTTTTCTAGTAGAATCATTTTTTAGGGAAGATTTAGACTTCCACTATAAAAAGGAAATGCTATCAACTCATAGATTAAGAAGAAATGGTTTATGAGACATTTTGGAAGAAAAATAGTAAATGAATGATACTGAGCCTGGTATGTGGTATCAACGTCCATCACTGATGTGGAGAATTTCATAGGAAGATGCTTAGCCAAGCAAGACTTCCTTGTTGAAATGATCAGGGAAGAACTAAATTCTCTCTAGCCTGGAGCCTGTCTCTTTTGACAGAGAGCGCAGACAGCTCTTAGCAGCCTTCAAGGCTGTCTCTGGAGCACATTGCAGCTGAGAGGATTTTGTTCAAAACCATAAACCGATCACCAGCCTTTTCTTTACTGACTGCCCCTGGCTTGTCACCAAAGTATTGAAAGCCAGGTGAAGCTTGGTTTGCAGAACTGTGGGTCTGATCATTTTCTGTCTGTAGTCCTTTCTCTTTCCCAGAACACCTGAAGGCAGAGCCCTTTCTATGCCTATGTCCTGCTTTGCTTGTCCTCATAGACTTCATCTTCTCCATATGTACCATCAAGCAGTCTCCTTGGTCTGGTATAGAATCATGGGCTGCTTTGGTGTCTGTGTTCTTGCACGACTGCATAAGGGTGGTGGCCACAGTTGGTCCAGACACTTGTGTATTAGTCCAGTCTCCTTGCAGGTTCTGAGTGACCACCTGTTGAATAACTTTAGTCATTCATTCTTTTCTAATAGGTTTTACAATGGTTAAAACTTGCATGGAAAGGACAATTTTAAAAGAAGGATAAGTCACGAGAGAAAGGAGAAATGGAATAGTCCGGACAGTATGAGGAGTTGGATCTTGTAGCTGAGCAAGGACACAGCTTTGAGGAAGGCATTATTATTTCCTGTTTCCTTAAAAACATCTTATTACTGTCTGGCAGTAAGAAAAGGGAAAAAGTAAATATAGCTGATTATTTATTTATTTATTATTTAATTGCAGTAGGGTCTTTGTACATATACGATGCTGGCCTGGGGGATTTGCTATGTAGTGAGAAATGTCTCAAACTCACAATCCGTTTTAGTCTCTCAAGTGATCGGGTTGTAGGCAATCCTTAGTAAAAAGAAAAAGAATATTAGAGTGGTTAATACTTCCTGACACCAGAGTTGACCTGAAAATTATGAAATGATCCTATGAAGAAAGAAGGTAAAAAATCTCTTGCTAGGGTCTGGGGAGATGGCTGGGGAGGGGAGTGCTCGCGGGGAGGACTGGGAAGGGGAGGATCCGAGTTTGCCTTCTCAGCTTCCACGTAAAAGTTGTAGTGCAAACCTATGACCTCGGAGCTGAGGAGTAGAGACAGGGAGATCCTGGGGCTTGCCGCTCAGCTTAGCCAAGCCTCAGAAAATACGGCGGAGAACGATTGAGGAAGACATCCCACTGTCAACCTTTGACCTCCACATGCACCACACAAGTGATTGCATCTCCCATATACATATAACACACACACACACACACACACACACACACACACACACACACACACACACTTTTCCAGTGTGGTATTGCCAAAGCAACAGAGTTTGTGAGAGGAAGTGATTGGGGTGAGTGGAAATAAAAGCCTGTGCATAATTTGTGTTGGACTTCGGACAACTAGAGAGATAACCTGTGATCTGGGATAAGAGCGTAAGGCTACAGATTTTGGGGTATCTCTCTTTCTAGCAATGTTTTTTTTGTGTATAATCTGTGGGACTTGAAGATATTCTATTTTGAGAGGATTCTAAGATAAGTTTTCAAACACCATATGTTATATTTGGACTTGTCCTCGAAGATGGAGTGAGAGGTCTGGTTGTGTGGAGGGAATACTTAACTCCTTATTTTGTAAACCTATTTGCTCACAAACCTGTATGATTCACTGTTCTGAGATTGAACTCAGGACTTTGTGCTTGCTAGAAAGAATTCTACTGAACTATCCCCCCAGACTAAAAAGTGTTATGTTAGAACTTCTTGGGGGCTGGAGAGCTGTCTCAGTGGTTAAGAACACTGGTTGCTCTTGTAGAGGATCCAGGTTGATTCATTACACCAGCAAAGCAGCTAACAACCATCTGTAACTGCATTTCTAGGGAATCTGATGCCCTCTTTTGACCTCTGTGGGCATTGGATGACACAGATTCACTTAATACACGCAGGCAATACATTCATACATGTAAAATAAAAATAACAAATAAAAAAAGAAAAAAGAGAGCTTCTCTCCACACAAATCTGAGGAAATGCTAATGTTTTCTCGAAGAAAGAACTAGTGAGAAAACAAAGGAGAGAAAGTCAGTCATCTGCTTTGTTAAGAAACTCAAAATGAGCCTACCACCTGACCCAGCCATACCACTCCCGGGTAGACTCATCCTACTGCAAAGATGCATGCACATCTATGTTTATTGCAGCTCTTTTTACAATAGTGAAGAGTTGGGCTGGAGAGATGGCCTAGCAGTTAAGAGTGCCGACCGCTCTTACAGAGGACCCGGGTTCGATCCCCAGCACCCACATGGCAGCCGAGACCCGTCTGAAACTCCAATTCCAGGAGAACTCCAGTTCCAGGGGGAATCTGACGCTGTCTTCTGACCTCCGCAGCATTGCACGACATGGGTGCACAAACTTGCATGCAGACAGTACATTCATACACATACAGATATAAATAAAAAAAATTGTTTAACAATAGTGAAGAGTTGGAACCAACCCAAATGCTCCTCAACTGATGAGTGGATGACAAAAATGTGGTACATCTACACAATGGAGTTCTATGCAGTGGTAAAGAAAGATGACATCATGAACTTTGCAGGTAAATGGATGGAACTCGAAGCCATTATGCTAAGTGAAGTAACACTTCACTTAGTCCTCCCAAAACAAACGGGGAATAGTTTCCCTCATTTGTGAATGCTAGTATCAAATCCCCCAATTGAAAGGCAAGCTGAACAGTGTTATTGTTATATTTCTATCTGAAAGCAACTGTGATGTTTAATGAGTCCTAGAATTAACTTATCACTTACTTTCAGACATGGTAATTAATGTATATGGGTGGAAGGTATATATTCATATTTTAGAGTAATATAAAATTAAAGGGAAAAATGTGAACTCCTAAACATAAAAAAGTCATAATGAGTGGAGTATCCATAGAAGTGAGCCTGTGGGAGTGGAAGCCTTCCCCGAATGAAGCTGGTGCAGACCTCACTTATGGGACGATTCTGACCCTGAAAGGGGAAGGCTTCTGGGTCTGCTACGTGTCACCTTTATGATAAGGGAAGCCACATCTGCGCCTACTTTCCCAGCTGTGGACTGTGGCCAGCACTAGCAGTGATGACGAGGAGTCTCCTTAGAGCTAAATGTGATGAATCTATGCACCATTGAGAACAGAGTCTGCTTCAAAGACAGAGCTTAATAAATGTTGGCTATGATTATTAGTATTGCTGATTAAACGATGCCAAGGAATTAATAAGCATGGAAAGATCAGAGCTCTTTACTTAGAACAAAATCCAGAAATGTCTAATGGCCAAAATATTCTTCTCATGGAGCATTTCCAGCTTGAGGCTGGGAATAAAATGTTTAGAAGCTGAAGGGGTAATAGGTTCCTAGCCGGGGAAAACTTCAGGTTTCATGTAAGTACAGAGGACCACACTGGGCGTGCTTACAACACTGCGGTACAAGTCATGCTCTGCAAGCGCACTCCAATCAGTAATTGTAATTAGCCTTGACGGCTGAACCCAGCGTTTTCCTTTAAATTGTTTCTTTCAAAGATACTTTACCTAAGCCTGGCTAGGTGGTGCATTCCTGACATGTCAGTGCTTATGAAGCTGAGACAAGGAGGATCAGGAGTTCAAGGTCTTCCTTGGCTGGTTCCGTAGTGAGTTCGACACCATCATTGGCTATACAAGACTATTTCAAAAAACAAAACAAATACTTGTCTTATAAGATAGTTTGAGTCTAGTGAGTTTACTAAGGACTTAATTTGAAGTTTATTTGAGATGCCGACTCTCTTGATGATGATCCTGGATTATTTTTGTATCTCCAAGGAATTGGATAAAGAGATGCAATGCCTGGTGGTGTGAGTTCACGCTAGAAGCATCAGCATCTGCATTACTTACTTTTCTCCTGACCATGACAACAGGCCTGATGGAACAACTTCACAGAGAAAACACTTCTTTTGCCACATGCTTTCAGAAGTTTCAGAGCATATGGCAAGATGGCATGGCTGATGGGAACATAAGGCCAAGGCTTGTTCACATGGCAGCAAACAGGAAGTGGAGAAAGTAGGCCAAAGCAGAGGGAGGTATAGCCTAAGACCTGCGCCTAGTGACATACTTCCACCAGGCAGGCCTCACTTCCTAAAGGCCAGGGAGGTATAGCCTAAGAACTGCACCTAGTGACATACTTCCACCAGTCAGGCCTCACTTCCTAAAGCAGAGGGAGATATAGCCTAAGACCTGTGCCTAGTGACATACTTCCACCAGGCAGGCCTCACTTCCTAAAGCAGAGGGAGATATAGCCTAAGACCTGTGCCTAGTGACATACTTCCACCAGGCAGGCCTCACTTCCTAAAGCTAAGGGAGGTATAGCCTAAGACCTGTGAATAGTGATATACTTCCAGCAGACAGGCCTCACTTCCTAAGGGCTGCCCAGTCTTCAGAATGGCACCCAAGTTGGGGACCACAGCCTGGTGGAAACACGTAGATTCAAATCACAAATTCCTCTCCCTCCCTCCCTCCCTTCCTCCCTCCCTTCCCCTTCTCTTCCTCCTTTCAATGTGTGTTTATTGTCCACCTACTTGTAGCCATGTTCTGTAATCACTTTTAACTGACACAACTTTCTCAAAAAGCCCCACAATGTGGGTTGAATATAGTACTAGGAATTCTTCAGGACTTTGAAAAGTACATGAAAAAGAAAGTGGCCTTTCTGTCTCAGCTCTCCTCATTGGAAAATTCTGTTCTGTGGACATGTGAATGTTGAAGATGAGGTTTAAGACCTAAAATGTCCTTTCTACAGATAGACACAAAAGGGGTTCATTTCTAAATAATTGATAGCAGTCAGTAGTGCCGCCGTTTCATCTTCTAGTTTTCCATGAGCACAGCTGCCCTGTTCTCTAACCACACTGTGCTTGATAGTACATGAATTGCTTTAGTTTTTTGCTTCCTGATTCAAGCAGCTATCTGTGGAGTGTCCCGTGGGATAGCGATCTTCATGATATAGATTTCTTAGGCATAAAACTTCAGCAGACCCATTTCCAGCCCTGGCATTTAGACTTCTTAAAATTGCCATCAGCGTATTTGGGAGGCAGAGGCAGGTGGATCTCTATGAGTTCAAGGCCAGCATGGTCTACAGAGCGAGTTCCAGGCAAGCTGGGGCTATTGGGAGACCTGTCTCAAAAATAAATAAATAAATAAATAAATATTAAAAAAATTGTCATCAGAGCCAGGCTTGGTGATGCATACACTTAATCCCTGCTTTGGGGAGGCAGAGATCTCTGTGAAACCATAGCCAACTTGATCTCTATAGTTTGTTCCAGGCCATCTGTGGCTACAGGGAGATCTCAAAAAGAACAACAGCAACAAAAATGCCATCAGCTACTAGGTATTTAGGATGCATATAGCTGTGAGGAAAGTCAAATTGGTCCCAGGCTCTATGACACTTTATGTGAATGAAAGGAGACCTATGGGCAGTAAAGCAACCTTGCTTTCCAGAGGACTTTTCTTAGAATCAGGTGGGCAAAGGTCTTAAGTATGTCAGTTATCATTCTCCAATTTTAAAATATATTTTTCTTGAAATTTGTGTGTCATCTCTAATACATCTTAATCATATTTAGACCTCCTCTCCTAGCTGCATCCCATAGCACCCCCAATCGTATTTCACACATTTGGTCATACATATTTAAGTTCTATTTCATACATTTGGTCATACATGTTAAGTTCTGGTGGGAGTTCATCCACTGGAGCCTGGTCTGCCTATCTATTATGACTTCCTCAGGGAAGACCAACTTTCCCTAACCCAACAGTGATCAGAGGGTGATTAATGCAGATGTCCACAACTGGCCAAAGTGCAGAGAATAAGAGACTGCAGTGTGTGTGTGGACGGGACTCCTATATTAAACCTCACCAACCCAGGGCTCAGAGACCATTGCAGAAGATGAGGTAGAAAGATTGTAAGAGTCAAGGGTGGTGCATGATCATTCTCCAATGTTAATTACACTTAGAGCAGGATGTGGTGGTACACGCCCTTTAATCCCAGCACTTGGGAGGCAGAGGCAGGTGGGTGGATCTCTGTGAGTTCAAGGCCAGCCTGGTCCACAGAGCTAGTTCCAGGCCAGCCAGGGCTACAGGGAGACCTTGTCTCAAAAACTCTCTCTCTCTCTCTCTCTCTCTCTCTCTCTCTCTCTCTCTCTCTCTCACACACACACACACACACACAAACCAATAAAATATTACACTTAGAGCAAATGACCACCTCTTATTACCAATTTTTTTATATGGTGTAGATGAAGAAATGCATTTCTAGAAGCTAGTTACCTGTTAAGTAAAGCCAACCATTCCAAAGATGTTTACTGAGTTAATTTTACATGTAACACTTCCCTAGGCCTTGCAGTACAAAGGAGAATAAAGTGTGGTCTGTCCTTAATGAAAAATATTATAGTATAAAGTTTCAACTTGAGGGTCAGCTCCAGTGAATGAATTAGTAACAGCTGTCTGGAGCACTGTGTGGAGACCAGTTCTGAGGCAGAGACTGATCAGAAGCATCTCCCATGAGGCTAGGAGAGGGGAGAGTAGCAAGTGTCTCATAGCCCATCCCAGGGCTTCTGGGAGACGGACAGGCGATTGCAGCTCATGAAGTCAGGTGGGGTAAGAGCAGGTCCCACAAGGGACTCTGGGAACAGTTAATTCTGTATACAGAGCATGGGAGGGTCACACAAAGTGCTCTGGGGACAGCTAATTCTGTGTGTAGAGCATAGAAATGTAGAGCATAAAATTGAATTGAGACCTGGAACATTTGTAGAAGTTCTCCAGATGAGGGAGCAGAAAGAGTCAGGCACAGGAAGCAGAGTCAGAAACAAGCAGCAGGAAACACAAGTTGCTCATGTACCTGGAAAGAAGCACAGCTTAGCAAGACCGCAGGGAGGGCTTGAGTGGTAAAGCCCAGGAGGACTTGGAAGCAGTACCATCTTGAAAATGTTTTTTTCTGGAAAGATGTCTCCAGTAGAACTCTCCAAGCTCTGATCTCTGGCCTGTCTGTTCAGTCTTCATAGCAGTGAGTTGATTAGACCAAGATGCGCTATGCGGTGATCACATTAGCTGGATGAGCAAGTTTGAAAGGTGTGTGAATCTGAAAACAGATGGATCCGAGGGTGCAGTGTGAACGACTCCAGCCAGCTACTTAGCAGGGAAGCCTGAGATGCTTCTTTGGTTTAACTGACCAGTGGTATGGAAGAATGTTTGACTTGGTAGTAATATACATAAAAAGAATAGATTTTGATTGTAAACCCCACAATCAACAGCTTGATGTGTTAACATTCAGAAGACAGCAATAAAGGACAATGAATGTAATATACAAAGAGGCATAATGGGGATGGAGAAATGGCCTAGCGCTTAAGAGCGTTGTCTGCTCTTGAAGAGGACTCTGGTTCGATCCCCAGCACCCACATGGTGGCTGAGAACCATCTTTAACTCCAGTTCCAGGGGAATCAGATGCCCTCTTCTGACCTCTGTGGCATTGCACAACACGGGTGCACAAACCTACATGCAGACAGTACATTCATACACATACAAAATAAATAAAATAAAAAAAGAGGCATAATGGTCCTCTCTGCTTCCTTTGGGTTATACCACAGAAATAACACTCATTTTTGTGAAGAACTGTGAAGGTAAAAGCTAGCTGGTATGTGTCCAGAGGGGAATTAAGATGGCCACAATATTTTGGTTGATGATTTTGGGGTCTTGAAGTCTGGAAAGAAAAACACCCCACATATCCCATCCTCGAATACTCTAGAGGTAGTCTGAAGGTCAAGTCCATGTCAGATGGAATGATGAAAATGGGTAGTTCTCTCTGGAAAGCAAATTGTAGATGTTGCAGAAAGGATTATAGGGGCCTGGGTCCCAAAGAACCTTCTAATGCTGAGATGTTTTCCCCCTATTCTGGCAAAAATAACATCTCAACACCATGCTATTTTTTTTAATGGTCAAGAATGATTTATTGTAGACAAATGGTAGAAACAAATGTTAGTGATAACCACAGATAGGTTTCTTAAGTCATATATAAAGAGAGACTGTTATTAGAAGTTCACTTTATTTTTCTGCGGAGTCAGGTACTAGCTATTAGTTGCAGTTAGATTTTTCACTGTTGTTCCTTTCAAATGGTATTAGCACGGTTAACATCACGTTATCAGTAATCACAAAAACTAGGTCCCAATGCTTATGTCCACATCTAGATTGTTTTGGTCATCAGGAACTCTCTTACTTTATTCCTTTTGCTTTTAGTTCTTCATTATATCTCCAAATAAGAAAGAGCTGAGAGGCTCCTGCTGACCCCACAAAGAAATTAACAGCAAATAAACTCCGATTTTTGGGTATAATTACTAGTGAATATCTTGACCAAATAAATCCTGTAGCCATCAACACAGTGGATTGAGCGGTGCTGAGTTTCTCTGCGGGTCTGGCCATGTCAGCTAATCCAGCTATTACCAATCACCATTTCATAATTGGAGCCCAGAAAAAACTGTTCTGGGGCCTGCCGGGTGGTTGTACGGGGCCTCAATTTCTCCGGCAGCATCAGCTCCGCTTTATCCATGAGTTTGTGGTAGGTGGCCCGCAGGCCCCGGGACCTGGCGGCTGCCATCTCGGCCACCTCCTGCTCGATAGCAGCTGGGCAGGAGCATCGTTATATCCTCGCTGCTGGCTGACAGCGAAGGGCAGCTCGTCACTTTCTCTCATGCAGGGAACCCATCTCTGCCCTAGGGTGCCCTTCCTCAGGTTCTGCCACCCCGGCTGAAGCACTTAGGGGACTTGCCAGCCCAAGGCTCAAGGGGCGGAACACCATGCTATTTGTTAAAGCCAGAAAATGAAGACCTATACATTGGAGTCCAGTCTTCAAGGTGTCCCCGGGCTCGGATGCCTTCCTGTTAGGGCAGGTTTCTTGACTCATGGTTTTGACAATGGAATCTTTCTGTCTCTCATGTGGGCCTGCCTTGTTCTATTCTTGGAGTCACCACCCTCTTTAAAATAAAAACCTCTCTCCTGCCCCTGCTTCCTGGGCCAGTCCCCCTAAGACACGGTCCAACATTGATGGAGTAAAGAAGACACTTACCTTCCAGTACAAATACCTAGAACCTGGAGGAGGCTACACAAAAGCTTCCTTTACCAGCTCTGAGCTTTTGTTACAATCCCTGTTATGACTGGGTGAAATGAGCTGGCCTCAGAGAGGAGTCTGGAGAACACAAGCCACCCTGTTGCTGATTGGCATCCTTTGCCATCCGTGACTCTCTGCAGCCTGTGTTGTCTCTGGCTAACAGCCCCTGTCAGATCTTTTGCCAGCTTCAGTCTGACTTTCATTTCTCACGCCAGGTTGTCTTGTTGCTGCGTGAATGAGGTTCCCACCATTCTGATGTCCACCACCCCTGCCCAGGAGGAATCTACGCCCAGAAGCCTCAGGAATGGGACAGTAGCTGATAGGGTCGATGGGCCAGTCCTCAGAAGGAGGAGGGAGGCAAGGAAGAACACACATGCCAGGCACTGGTCCAGTGCCTACTCCTGGATTCTTCCAAAACTTGCCTGCTAATCACCTGTTTCCCTTGCCAGGCATGCTTGACTGGGCAGTGACAACGGGGGGAAGCAAAGAGGAAACATACTGGGTTCTGCCCCAGAGCACTAATCCTTTCCTGCTGATGCAGGCAGTTCCGTGGTTTGGGTACAGACAGAGTGGCTGCTCTCAGTCTTCTCCCATTGATAGCCAATGGCCCTCGGAAAGCAGGCCTCTCTCCAGGGCTTCCCATAGCCTTGTGTCTTACCCATCCCATTTAGCCTTCCATCCTCCTGCCCCTGGGGACTCAGTAAGATCATAATGGTAGAATCCGTATTTTCTATGTCACTTGAGGGCCATTAGACTATCTCGTTTTTTTGTTTTGTTTTGTTTTGTTTTGTTTTGTTTTTGTCTTTTCGAGACAGGGTCTCCCTGTAGCCCCAGCTGTCCTGGAACTCGCTTTGTAGACCAGGCTGGCCTTGAACTCACAAAAATCCACCTGCCTCTGCCTCCCAAGTGCTAAGATTAAAGGCGTGCGCCACCACGCCCGGCTAGACTATCTTGTTTTTAGTGTCTTCTCAGATCAGCCTGAGAGATACCCCTGTGGATACCCCAGCTAATAGTCATCAGGCCTTTTGTTTAGGCTGTAAGGAGATGTGAGGTTACTTGCTCAAGATTACATAGGTAGTTGGTGACTGCACCTGAGACCTGGCCTCTGAATTCACATGTGAGGGGGTCTTATCCGTTTCTCACACTGAAACATTGCCAGGATAGAGAAGAACAAAATGGGAGGAGATAAGCATTTATATAGACCTCGTTGACTCAGTTTTGAAAGTCCTAGCAAACAGAGGTAAGAACAGAGTACTCTGTGAATATAGAGTGTTTGTTTACTGATTTATTGAGGAGAATATAGAAGGCACCATGGCAATCTACAGAGATGGTACCACTTAGTGGCTCCGTCTTGGCTAAAGTTTCCTGCTGGCCTACCTTGGGAGGCTGGCTTACTTTGTGGGTCTGTTCTGGAAACTGGGAAGAATGGAGATAAGTGTGCCCACAGATGGCTATATCCTGGAGAGGGGAAAGAACAGCGTGTTGGGATAATGTCATCTGGTTCCAGGTCGCTATCCTGGCTTCTTAGCATCCCTCATCTGTTTGTTGCTGTCCAGGAATTGATACCCAGGATGGTTTTGGATACAATTACTGCAGCTGAGCAGATTGATTCACACACACTGGTATATGTTAGAGAGACTCTTTTCTTACCAGATGCTTCATTGGAAAACTATCCATTTTATTGGAAAATGAGGTGGGTTGTGCTGGATAATTTAGGAGGGTCCTAGTATACTCAGACTTAGGTGGCAAAGGTCCCTTGGTCCCTGGGTCCCTGGTCCCTTGTGAATGTTGAAGGCTGAGTGCTGTACCACCGTTTCTCCTTAGACCGAAGGAGAATGTTTTCTTCCTAGGGCTCTTAGTTCTCTCTTTTCCAAAAGATACTTTTAAAAGTTAAAAATCCTGCCTTTCCCACCAGATCTAGCCCTAGTGGGGAGCCTTCGGATCCTTGAGCCTGTTATCAGGTAGATGGTCTGGGAACAGGAATTGAAGAGAGAACCTTTGAATGGTTACAGCTCACCTGGATAGATGATGTTTGTTTCTCTGCTCCATCTAAAGATAGCTGCAAGGATTCTGACCCTTCCAGTCTGTCTCCTCTTCTTGTATGGATTTCTTATTTGTTGGAAGTGCTAGATTGCTGGTGTGCGTGAGCACGGAGATTGTGTGCGGGGCTGGGAGCAGGCATCGGGAGGATGACCACGGGCCACTTGTGATGGAGACTAGAGGGGCCATGTGGGAGCTCACCTCCCTTTCCCTGTCATTTTCTGTTTTGTTTGGGGCCTTGGGGAAAATGGAGTGTGTAGCAGACTCTGCCTCCATGCTGTGGGAATATAACCTGAGAGGTGGGTGTGGACTTGCCATCCTGACAGGGGCCAAGTCAAAGCTTTTGTTGTTGTTATATTCATTAGGTCATTTTTGGACTCTGCTAGCTTTTATTCTTTTTAATTGACATAAATGAATCTTAAATGCTTATTATTTTCCATTCATGAAATCACTACCTAAAGCAGATTAGAGATATTCCCCTCATTCCAGAAAGTTCCCTTAGGCCTCCTTCCCAGTCATGTCTCTAACCACACACATCTACCCATTCTCTATCTGATTTCTATCACCATCAATTACACACTGAGCCATTTAAAAATAAAAGTGTTCACTGAGACAGGCATAAATACAAGCTGGAGATGGTCTACTAGTACAGGGCCATGTTTCAAACACCCCAATAATGTCTAGTTGGGAGCAGCTTTTCCCTTCCTTAAGTAAGTCTTCAGTGTGACAGACCTTATCTCTAGGAGTGAAATAATATTTTCTACCACAGAACAGAAAATGGCAGTGATAATCACACACATGCATTGGTCACTTTTCCGAACACTTCTAAATATTCTCTTATGACACCCGAGATAAATACCACTTTTATAACTTACACAGAATGGAGCTGAAGTTCAAAGGGATAAAAAGTCACTTACATGGGGCCAGAGAGTCACCAGTCCCAGTTTTATTTTTTTTAATATTTTTAATTAAATTTTTTATTTTTATTTATTTATTTATTTTTTTGTCTTTTCGAGACAGGGTCTCTCTGTATCCCCAGCTGGCCTGGAACTCGCTCTGTAGACCAGGCTGGCCTTGAACTCACAAAGATCCACCTGCCTCTGCCTCCCAGGCGCTAGGATTAAAGGCGTGCGCCACCACGTCCGGCTAATTTTTGTATATGTATGAATGTATTGTCTGCGTGTAGGTTGGTGCACCCGTGTCGTGCAATGCCGTGGAGGTCAGAAGAGGGTGTTGGATTCCCCTGAAACTGGAGTTAAAGACAGTTCTCAGCTGCCATGTGGGTGTTGGGGATTGAACCTGGGTCCTCTGCAAGAGCGAACAGTGCTCTTAACTGCTAGGCCATCTCTCCAGCCCCCAGTCCTGGTTTTAAATCAGGAGACTGTCCAGAGGTTCAACCCAGGCAGATGAATGATGGATCCTCAACTGATGTAGCAGCTTCATATGGCTTGTTTCTTTTCTCTCTCTCTCTCTCTTTTTTAAATAGAAACTATTAGATAGTTTCTTTTTTTCATTCATTTTTATCATTCTCTTTTAAATATTTATGTTGAAAAAAATCTGTAATTCCTCTGAATGCTTAACATCAGTGGGCATCTCTAAATGAGAACTATTGGTGTTAAGATGGAGGTTTGTACTAACAACAGAAAGCCTGAGAAAAAAAATCGGTCACTAAAACTGATGTAGGCTCACTCATGTAAATTTGTTGTGATTACTCTAAATTAATGTTTGCTATCATTTAAAGTATGTAACTAACAAAATAATTGTTGAAATTTTAGTGGTTTCTAATAATATGATTTTCATTTTCATAGCTTTTATTTGAGTCCCTAATAAGAGCTGCACATATATTCAGCTTCTGTCTTATATTACTATATTTCTGATCCTTAATATCCTATACAATATACATGGTTTATTTGTTGCTTTATAACAAATAACCTCCAAATGTAGTAGGTCAAAACAACACATGGTATCTTCCACATATTTTATTTTATTAATTTTATTTATTTCTGTATGTGTATGAATGTACTGTCTGCATGCAAGTTTGTGCACCCGTGTCGTACAATGCAGCGGAGGTCAGAAGAGGATGTCGGATTCCCCTGGAACTGGAGTTCTCCTGGAATTGGAGTTTCAGACGGTTCTCGGCCGCCATGTGGGTGCTTGGGATCGAACCCAGGTCCTCTGTAAGAGCGGTCGGCGCTTTTAACCGCTAGGCCATCTCTCCAGCCCTCTTCCACGTATTTTAAAGATCAGGGATTGGTGAGCTGTGTAGCGTGACAGCTGATCAGATTGAAGATAGGACGGTCTGCAGGTTGGAAGATTTGAAGGCTGGCTTGAGGCTGGAAGTTCGTTCTGCTTCTGGGCTCACTTGGTGATTGCTGTCAGGAGCTCTGCAGTCCTTGACTCACAAGAAGTCCTAGCATCTCCACAGCATTGCTCATGACATGAGTTTTCTAGAAGAGGAGCTGAGTGCCTGATGAGAGAGCCCAAGGAGGAAGTAAAGGTCCTTTGTAGTCTGATTCCAGAAGTGACATGTGATTGTTTCTGCCACCTGCTAACGGTCATATAGGGTGATTCTAGCAGCAGTGGATGTGCGGAGCCGGCTCTGCTCCTAAGTGTGTCCTAGATTACTACTTGCTCCCATGTGGCCACTCTTTGTAGTTCATGTTAGTAAAGGTGTCAGTCTAAATAAAAAAATGTGGACACTTAACTTATTTAGAACAAACAAGAATTCATATTTGAAGGCCTTTCCTTTTTTTTTTTTTTTTCTTTTTTGGTCTTTTCAAGACAGGGTCTCCTTGTAGCCCCACCTAGCCTGGAAGCGGGCTCTGTAGACCACCTGGCCTTGAACTCCAAAGAGCCCCCTGCCGCTGCCCACCCCCCCCCCCCCCCCCCCCGAGTGCTAGGATTAAAGGCGTGCGCCACCACGCCCGGATGAACGCCTTTCCTTACCTCTTGCTATGTCACTCTGTCAGTGATTCAAAGTTGTTTCTTGCCTAAGTGTTCTGGTGAATGCACTAGCGAGAATTCTGATTGTGTATTAATAAACCACCCTGTATGGAAGACTCCTCTTTTTTCTTCTGGGATAAGTGTGGAATGAAATCCCATTTACAACAGCTTTGAGATCCTCAGAGGACACTAGTGTGCTATATGAGAGCAAGCATTGGTTGGTGTGTAGATGGTGTTTCTCCTGACTGTCCAAGCCACCCTGGCTAACCACATCCAGGAAAGGACATTTATGTAGCCCGCCTGTGCTGCAGGAGGACCTGACCACTGGGATAAATCTTCCTGTCATGACCCACTTAAGGGAATTTCATTTTAGGGAAAGAATTTGAGGGGTTTATATGGTCTCGAGCTGGACCATTAAAAATGTAAACATTTATCTACTTTTTAACGTTCATACCAACCAAATATATAAAAGCTATACATACTGTTTAAATTCCTCCTCTTTGGAGACCTTGGGATGTCTTACTGAAACAGGAATGTCACTTTCCTATTGTGCTTCTTCAATTCCTTCTTCTTCTTCTTCTTCTTTTTTTTTTCAATTCCTTCTTAAGTTTCAAGTTTGTCCTACTTGGTTTAAAAAGAGATTCACCATTCATCTCCTTTCTTTTAATGTTTATTTTATGCTATTTCGATGCTGGAAGTAATAAGTATAAAATTCCATAATAGGGTAGAGAGGTAAAAAAGACCAACTCCCTGACTTGGAGACATTCATAGTCCACAGGAGATGTGACAGAGAGAAATATGGCTGCTGCCTTTGACAATATTTGATTTATTAGATGTCCCGGAGGAAGGAGTGCTTTGCTCAGAATTGGAGAGCTGGAAGATTTCCCAGAGTTGGTGATGGAAGAACCGAGTCTTGAAGGAAGAGGAGACGACGTAGTCTAGATGAAAGACGCATCGGGGGAGGGAAAATGGAAGGGTGGGCTGATGGTGGTGAGGGAGCTTCCAGGCAGAAGGAATCATTTGTACATTGCACAGCTGAGAGACAGTCTGGTCCTTTGAGAACAAGTTTTCAGGACTCTAGCTGGTGATTGTCTTCCTACTTTCTACAGTTCCAGCATCCATAATGTTGTGCTTTTCTAGAATTGTTGCATTTTTAAAGGTTGAAAGATAGTTCATGACAAGAATTCTTTTTTATTAATTAATTAATTAATTAACCCCTATTGTTACAACTACTAATTTTTTTTTAATTTTTATTTATTCTTGTATGTGTATGAATGTACTGTTTGCATGTAGGTTTGTGCACCCGTGTCGTGCAATGCCGTGGAGGTCAGAAGACGGTGTCGGATTCCCCTGGAACTGGAGTTAAAGACAGTTCTCAGCCGCCATGTGGGTGCTGGGGATTGAACCTGGGTCCTCTGCAAGAGCAGTTGGTGCTCTTAACCGCTGGGCTATCTCTCCAGCCACAACGACTAATGTTTTAAAAGCACATTTTCTTTTTTAGATTTTATTTGTTTTAATTAGGTATACATGTGCCTACATAGGTTAGAGAGGCATTGGATCTCCCAGGAGCTGGAGCTACAGGTGATTGTGAGGTACCTGACATGCTCTTAACCGCTGCTCCATCTCTCTAGCCAATTCAAAGTGCATTTTGTGCACCCTGAAGACATGTCTAAGATGTGTCTGTCACGTGGGCTCTACGTTGAGTCAGGTGCGGGAGCGTTTCTTATCAAACTACTTTTTAAAGGCTCACCCGCCAAATGCTGATCCCTTTGGTGTTCTTGAGGTTTGCAGATGTCTTAAGTTCTAATCTGATAAGATGTTCTCTCTGTGCAATTGATTACATAATGGTTTCCATCTGACCTGAAGGTTGAATGGGTCTTTAAGGAAATGAAAGAAACTGAGTGTTCTTTATGAAGTATGGTTTATACAAAGAGCAGGGCTATTATTTCTTTGTATAAGGACTTTACACATTACACCCGCGGTGTGTCCCCATGTAGTGAGCTTGGGGCTATGTTTACTATTCATGGGTGAGAAAGCCTGGGAAGGCAGAGATAGTTAAATGCTACTTTCTCAAAGTTGTCAACTAGCGAGTCTTCTGAAACCCAATAGTTTTTCCCTTACAGTAAGCCCCGTGCTTGTGCTAGCTTCTATTGGACTAGAGCTAATAGTCCTTGGTTGGCTCAGCCCTGCTACTGCTACTAAGTTCCTTGATCTTGGAAAAGTTGCCAAATGTCCCTACACTTCCACTTTTTCTTCCGCAGTATGCAGAGAATAGGATTCTGGGTACTCTGGCCATCCAGCCTGTACTTTCTAAAAACAGAACAGGAAAAGGTGAAGGGGGTGACTGGAGAGGCCAGTGACTACAGTCACAAAGACTAGCTCTGTGGCCAGTCTGCTTTCCCAAGGCACAGTTTCCCTCTGCTGCCCCTCTGAGGTCCTGTCAGAGTGACTCTTTGTGTTTACCTGGTACCTGAGCTGAGGACTAAGTGGCAGAAGAATGTAGAGAGCATCCTCCTCGGAGTTGGGCTTGCTTGTTTCCCTGACATCAGCCACCCTGGGTGTAGTGGTGGACAGCCTACATCAGGAAGAAATGTTTCTGGGAGGAGCACTGGACCCTTTGCTTGCTTAGGCAGGAAACATCTTCTGGGCACAGCGTGGCTGGGAGGATTTTGTGAGAGAGGGCAGTGAGGCGTGAAACCTCAGACCGTGTGGTACTTCCTGCTACCAAAGTGACATCAGGGTTGTTGTTTGGAGCTGCACAGCTTTGGGGCCTGCTCTCCAGCTCTGCTTTGAGCGAGGAAAAGGAGTAGTAAGCATGAACAGTCTATGTCCTGGAAGGGCACATAGAGACTGGGCTCTTAGAAGGTGGAAAGGATGCATTAAATTTGTCACAATTCTAGGGTTGGAGAGATGGCTCAGAGGTTAAGAGCACTGGCAGCTCTTGCAGATGACCTAGGTTTGATTCCCAATATTCACATGCTGGCTAACAGCTGTCCTAACTCCAGTTCTAGGGGATCGAATGCCCTCTTCTAACCACCACAGGCATTGTACGACACAGGGGCACATACGTACATGCAAGCAATACAGTTATGTACATAATAAAAAGTAAATTATTTAAATTTGTCATGAATGCTTATATGCCATGTGAATAGGAAACAGGCTGATTTAAAATTTTTATTTTAAGTAAACCTTCTATGATATCACATACAATTTTTTGTATGTGTGTTTTTCTTTTGAACTGGCAATAGTTTTCTTCTTTTTGATCTTTGTTAAATTTACAAGCTTTAAGAAGGAGTTAGGAGTCTTTCCGTCAGTTAATGGCTTTAAAATTGTGGTAATGTCTAGGTGGTACTATCAAAGGTGGATCAGGGGACAGTAAAATTTCTAAAAGTTTACAAGTGAGAGAATTTGGTGGTGCTAATAAATGCTATTGTGGTGCTTTCTACATCAAATTCATTCATTCTTTTTTCATTCTTCATTCATTCATTCATTCACATATGCTCTCATATCTCCATCATATATTTGTGCTGTTGTGCTTGTCCGCTTCATGTTTATTGTGATCAGGTTCAGGATGAGCTCCTATAGCAGTGTGGGAATTTGGGGATTGGGTAGGCAGGAGAAATATAAAAAAGAGAGTCAGAAAGGATGTTTACACAGAAACCAGTGTGCTGTGTGTACTCCTCCTTCAGGGTTTGGGATTGACTTGGCAAAGTGGAAATGAAAATGGAAATGGTGCCTGGCGTGGTGGCGCACGCCCTTAATCCTAGCACTTGGGAGGCAGAGGCTGGCGGATCATTGTGAGTTCAAGGCCAGCCTGGTCTACATAGCGAATTCCAGGACAGCCGGAGCCACAGGGAGACCCTGTCTCAAAAAGACCAAAAAAAAAAAAAAAAAAGGAAAATGGAAATGGTAGTCGCAAACATTCTTCAAGTTATCATTCCGCCGAGTCGGCTGATAGATTGGAATCTTCACAGCCGCAGCGTCTGCAGTCTTTCTCTACCAGGAGCAGTGCATCTTACTTGCACTTTCTTCATTTTGCCAAGAAGACTGAGGCCTTTCTGGTCTTTGAGGGTGATGTGGGGCTCCTGCAGTGCTTGTTTTCCCTCAGTCCAAAAAAAGCTCTCGTTCGTGAACTGCAAGAACTTTCATGCAAACTTAGGACGCCCTCAGTGAAATGTGTCTGTTTTATGGTAGGACTGCATTTTATAGAAGAGGTAGAAAAGTTGTCAAGCCAGTTAGATAAACTCTTGTGATCTCTGACGATCGTGGTGGCATACAACAACAGTATGATGGTTGGCCAAAAAGATGCTCAGACAGTGTTGATTGAGTGCTGTGTTCTCGTAACTTGGTCATGTTTGGGAGCACAGTGCTGTTACTCAGATGCAGACCACACACAAATGTCCCATGTTATCCTCCACTGTTTCTATTAGGGAAATAAATAGAACTTTATCTTTAGGACGGCTACATTTTTAGACATGAAACTTTGGGTCCAGGCTGATTCTCCCCACCCTGCTTGAGAAAGTGCACCATGCATGGTGGTCTTGTTAAGAAGATGCTGGGCTGGAGAGATGGCTCAGTGGTTAAGAGCACCGACTGCTCTTGCAGAGGAGCCGGGTTTGATTCCCAGCACCCACAAGGCGGCTAAGAACCGTCTTTAAGCTGGGCGTGCTGGCCCATGCCTTTAATCCTAGCTCTGGGGAGGCAGAGGCAGGTAGCTGTAGCTCTCTGTGAGTTCAAGGCCAGCCTGGTCTGCAGAGTGAGTTCCAGGCCAGCTAGGGCTATAGCGAGACCCTGTCTCAAAAAGACAAAAATAAAATAAAATAAAATAAAAACCAAGAACAACCATGCTTAAACCTTAAAAGAAGCTACAGTTGACTAAGTTGGAGTTCAGAGTTGAGCACGGACGCATCCAAGGTAAAGTTTGGACATGTTGAATTTTTCAGAAAAAAGATGAAGATCAGAAACAAATAACCACACATCTCTATTAGATTCCCAGCATCTTCCTTGAAATAACTGACTCAGAGACTATGCCGATGGTGAATTCTGAGGTTCCCATGAATTTCTTTCTTTTTTTCATTTTTACCATGAAGGAACTAAAGCTAAGAAAAGTTGATAAATGTAGATGCTCTAGGAAAAAAAAAAGGTTGAAAGATATTTCATGACAAGGATTCTTCTTTATTATTAATTAATCCCTATTGTTACAACTACTAATGTTTTAAAAGCACATTTTCTTTTTTTAGATTTTATTTAAGTTTTAATTAGGTATACATGTGCCTGCATAAGTTAGAGAGGCATTGGATCTCCCAGGAGCTGGAGCTACAGGGGATTGTGAGTTGCTTGACATGGTTGTAACAAGTGCTCTTAACCGCTGCTCCATCTCTCTAGCCCATTCAAAGCACATTTTGTGCTTGGTGTTCATCGTGTACACTGAAGACATGTCTATGTCATGTCACGTGGGCTGAAACCAACAGGGAAAGGAGTATAAAGATTGATTGAGACATTCAGTATGAAATACACAAAAATTCAATAAAAATCTTAAAAAATGAAAGATGAAACCATCAGTATTGGATATATGTTATTGAATAGAATTCTTCCTTTCTGTAAAACTGTTGGAATTTGGGGTTCCTCCTCCTTCATTTCCATCTTGTTTCTAAACTCATAGTGATTTTCCTTCCCTTGTGTTTTACCATTTTAATTTTGTTTGCCACCTAGTGTAGTTTCTGGTCAGGAAGCCATATGGAGATGGTATGTGTGGGATTTGACCTGTACCTTCTCCCTGTACTGATGTCCTTTGTTATTCTGTAAACGGCTCACAAGGCCCTGGGTGAACTCGATGTTCCTCCCGCTCCATAATGATTGCACCATGTCCTAGATATGTGGTCACTACTCAGAATCATCTATTCCCAGCATGTGTTCTCTTTCACCAAAAAGCCAATCCCAGTGTTCCGTAACAAGTTTCATATTGCTATGTATTCACTTAGTATCTTCAACCATGTTGTTAAAATACAAATCAATAATAAATGGATATTATTTCTAAATGAATTATTCTTTTGACAGCAGGTGGACTATTTAAATGATCAGGTGCCTATGTCATTTTGCTTGGCTCAGATTTTAGTGACATTTCTGGAAATGTGACTAATGGTCCTTTAGGCACTGTACAATTTGTCTTCTATGGTTTAGACTCCACACTATGGGAAATTTTCTCCGCGGTGTATATTGAGTCCCTCCTTTCCTTAATTGGTAACCACTAAGGAATACTTCCACCAGCTGCCCCTTCTACTTTAAATTGACATATGGAACTTAAATGTTCCCTCCTCATCTAAGCCAGGAGCTGGTTCTGTTTCCTAATCATATAATCAGGTAGGGTGGTGATGCTGGTGAAACACCAGAAATAACAGGCAGGATGCAAACTTCGGATTTTGCCCCTCTGCTTCAGGTTGGCTGCTCCCAGCATAGCCCCTTAAGTATGCCATATATATGTGTGTGTGTGTGTGTGTGTGTGTGTGTGTGTGTGTAGTATGCCTTGACCTATTCCAGACACACAATAAAAGGACTAGAGTTCGAGTTCTGACTCTATTAATTATTCACTGTTGAGCTTAGATAAATCTCTTAATCCCTTTGAGTTTAATAAAATTGACCCCTGAGAGCTATTAAATGTGTCAAATGAAGTAAAAGGTGTGGGGTGCTTTGTAAACTCTACAAGGTCATAAAACATCAAGCTGTTATTATTAACAGTATTTTTCTGTAAAGTTTTCTGACAGCTACTTGAGCTGTTAGAACTTTTCCGGTACTCACTGTTGGTGTTACCCTCTGACTCTTTCACGATTTCATCTGTGATGTGGTTCACTCTTTTCCTGGGTAGATCTGCTCTTTTTAGTAAGACTAAACTTTGACTATTTTAAATTAATTTTGTACTATTTTTTAAAATGTCACCTTTGTGGGGGTGGAGAGATCGCTCAGTGGTTAAGAGCACTGGCTGTTCTTGCAGAAGACCCAGTACCTGCATGGTGGCTAACAACTGTCCATAACTCCAGTTACAGGGGATCTGACACCCTCTTTTTTCCTCTGTGGGCACCTCATGACATGGATGTGCTTGCATACATGAAATTGATACACATATAAAAGAAGAATAAGCAAAAGGGGCTGGAAATATGGCTCATCAGTTAAGAACACTTGCTGTTCTTCCAGAGGAGCCTGAGTTTGATTCCCAGGACCCACGTGGTGGGTGGGAATCCAGGGATGGCAAACAACCATCCATGACTCCAGTTCCAGGGAGTCTGATGCCCTCTCTGGCCTCCTCAGGCATTGCATGACACTGGTGCACCTACATACATGCAGGCAATATAGTCATATACATAAAGTAAAAATAACAATATAAAATTTTAGCAGGGTGTGGTGGCACATGCTTTTAATTCCAGCACTTGGGAGGCAGAGGCAGGTGGATCTCTGTGAGTTCAAGGCCAGCCTGGTCTACAAAGTGAGTTCCAGATCAGCCAGAGCTACAGGGAGACCCTGTCTCAAAAAGACCCAAAACAAACAAACCAACAAACAAAAATAACAATATAAAAATTTTCAAAAACAAACAAATTTTAAAAATGTAATCTTTGATAATAGGATATACATAGAGTATGTTATGTTAATGCATAAACTGTGTTTTATTATACACTTATTGAGCATCTATGAAATTCTTGATACCGTGTAGATCCTGGAGGTCCCAGACTCATGACAGCTGGCATGAAACAATTCCTTGTCTGACTCAGGGATGGAGGGTAGAGTTCATATTGAGTAGTTCATACTGAGTTCATATTGAGTCCTTTTATTGTGCAAGAGGAGGGAAGCCTTCTCTAATTGGAGCTACATTCTGAAAGTGTTCTGATTCTAGACCCAGTCACATTTGCCAACTTGTTTATTTCAATTTATTTCTTTCTCCTTCCCCTTACTCTCCCCCTCCTCAAATGTAAGCTCAGTGTGTCTTTAAGCTAGACCTTCAGTGTTTATTTGAATATCTACTTTGATGCTTAGCATGCGATAAAAAAACAGAACCTTCAGGAGGCCGGAGATTTTGTGTCTCTTGCTCACTGACCTATTCCCAGAATAATATCTGATATAGAGAGACGCCTAATATTTGTCAAATGAACTGTCACATTGTATTAGATAAAAATAGCTTGTCGTAACTCAGAATCCTTGGAAATTCCATGGCTGAATAGAATAAATGCTCATTTCTTGCTTATAGAAAGCTTGATTTACAGTGTGTTGGGAGACTGTGTTCCATAGGAAGGCCGATAAGGAGTGGGAAGAAAGAGAGAGGAAAGAAAGGGAAAGAGGAGAGGAAAGTGGGAAAGCCTGGAGGAGAACAGCCACAAAAGAGAAGGGTGAAGGAGGGAGGACCAGGGTGGAGTGGGTGGTGGGAGACAGAAAACATGAAAGAGAAAAAAAAGGAGAAAAAGCGAAGGAGAGGGTTGGTGGGAGAAAAGGGAAGTGACCCAGGAGGTGGCTGGGGCCCAGCAAAGGTGCCCTAGAGAGACCTTGCTCTTTTGTCTTTCTAGACCCTCTACTCAACTTATATGACTTTATGTTCGGGCCACCCTAAGAGATGACCACATACATGTGTCCCAGGCTTGAAGAAGGCCTTGAAGTTAATAAATCTCCAGGAAAGTTTGTGCTGTGTTATGGGGACAGTACATAGAGTAGTTCTGCCACCCACTAAGAAGCGCCAGGGGTCCGAGTCAGTCACACAGGACTCATGTCCACAATTTTAGGTCAGGTCATTCTTTGTAACTGCACACAGTCTTTCTGACCTGAGGAGGTAGACCAGGTGGCCCAGATTGCCCCCAACCTGTGTGTTTATTTTGCCTCTCTACTCAATCTTTTAGCTCTCAATTTACTCAGTTTCTCCACAAGATGTACATTTAAAAGTTTTGGCATGTTTGATGAGGTCCTACCTCTCAGCTGTTGACCTTATTTCCTGAGTGGCTGCTGTTTGATTTAGAAAGTCTTTTCCTATTCCTATGTCTTCTAGATTGCTACCAATTTTTTCTTCTATCACCTTCAGAGTTTTGGGTTTCACCTTGAGGTCTTTGATCCATTTGCAGTTGATTTTTGTACAGGCTGAGAGGTAGAGGTTTATTTTTTTTCTACATATGGTGATCCAGTTTTGCAAGCACCATTTGCTGAAGATGCTATCTTTCCTCTAATGAGCTTTTTTGGAATAGTATGAGCTCAAGTTTGGATCTTCAATTTTGTTCCATTGGTCAACAGGTCTATTTTTATGCCAGTACCAGGCTGTCTTTTATGCTAGTACCAGGCTGTAATATAGCTTGAAGTCTGGTAAGGTGATCCCCCCTGTATTGCATTTTTTTTGCTCAAGGTTGCTTTAGCTATTTGGGGTCTTTTGTCTTTCTATATGAATTTAAGGATTTTTTTCCCCAAGTCTGTGAAGAAACTTCTGGGGATTTTAATTGGGATTGCATTGAATCTGTATATTAATTTGGGGAGAATGGGCATTTTTACTATATTAACTTTTCCAATCCATGAGGATGGGCGGTTTTTCCATCTTTTGATGTCATCTTCAATCTCCTTCAGGGGTTTAAAATTTTGTTGTAGAGATCTTTGATGTCTTTGGTTAGGATTGTTCCCAGGTTGTTTGTTGTCTTGTTTGTTTTTGAGGCTATTGTGAGTGGGAAGATCTCTTATTTCCTTCTCCAGTTACTTGTTGATGTAAAAGAAAGGCTACTGAATTTTCTAGATGGTTAATTTGTATCCTGCCACTTACTGAAACTTTTAATATGTCTAGGAGTGTTTTCTGGTGAAGTTTTTAGCATCCCTCAGATAATCATGCATATCATCTGCAAACAGGGACAGATAGCTTGACTTCGTCATTTTGAATTAGTACTCCTTTAATTTCCCTTTCTTTCCTTATTGCCCTAGCAAGTGTTTTCAAGCACATATATTGAAGAGGAGTGGCAACAGGAGGCAGTCTTGCCGAGTTCCTGCCTTTAAGAGGGAATGCTCTAATTTTTCTCCATTTAGGATGATGTTGGCTATGGGTTTGTTGTATATGGCTTTGATTGTATTTAAGAATGTTCCCTTCAGGGATGGAGAGATGGCCTAGCAGTTAAGAGTGCCAACTGCTCTTACAGAGGACCCGGGTTCGATCCCAGCACACAGCAAAAGGCCGTTTTCAAAATGGTGGCCGAGAACTGTCTGAAACTCCAGTTTCCAGGAGAACTCCAGTTCCAGGGGAATCCAGACCCTCTTCTGACCTCCGCGGCATTGCACGACACGGGTGCACAGACTTGCATGCAGACAGTACATTCATACAAACATACAAAGAAATAAATAAAATTAATAAAAAAAAATTTTTGTTTTAAAAAAAGAATATGTCAGTTATAGAGATAATAAATAAAAGAATGAAGGGATGCTGGATCTTGTCAAAGGCTTTTTCTGCATCAATTGAGATGATTGTTGTTTTTGTCATTTCAGTCCCATTTATGTGTTTTTATATTAATGATTTATGTATGTTGCACCAGCCACTCCGTCTCTCTGGTATGAATCCAACTTGATCATGATGGATGATCATTTGATGAATGGGTCTTATCTATATTGGACAGAATTTTGTTGAGAAATATTTACATCTGTGCTCATTAATTATGAGATGGGTCCCTATAGTTTTCTTTTTTGGTGTGTATCTTTGCCTGGTTTGGTTTATTAGAGTGATGCTGGCTTCTATAAAGGAGTTTGGAGATTCTCTCTGTTCTGTGTATCCTTCTGAATAGTTTGAGTAGTAATTGTTGAACTGACCTCTTTAATGTTTTATAGATTCTGCTGTGAAGACTTCTCTGGATCTGGGCTTCTTTTTAGTTGGGAGATTTTTTTTTATTATATCTTCAATTTCCTCAAATGTATGTGTCTGTTTAAACTGTCAACCCCTCACCAGGCATGTGGCGCTGCCTTTAATCCTGGCACTCGGGAGGCAGAGGCAGGCGGATCTTTGTAGTTCAGGCCAGCTTGGTCCTACAGAGTGAGTTCCAAGGACAAGCTGGGGGCTACAGGGAGACCCTGTCTTGTAAAAGACTAAATAATAAAAAATAATAAATAAATAAATAAATAAACTGTCAACCTCTTTCGTGGTTAGCTTTGTTTGATTCCCACAGATTCAGAATATTCATCCATTTCTCTTAGGTTTTCAAACTTATAGATGTATAAGATTTTTGAACTATTCTTGTACTGCTCTGGATCTTTTCTTTATTGTTGTCATGTTCTCCTTCTTGATACTATTAATTTGAGTTGCTTTCTTTTCTTTTTGATTAACTGTCTAGAGGTTTGCTTATCTTGTTTGATCTTTTCAAAGAACAAGCTTTGTATGCATTGATTTATATATTGTTGTTCTTTTTTCTATTTCATTTATTTCAGTCTGCTATTTTTTTTATTTTCCTCCTGTCTGTTGGTTTTTAGGGGCCATTGTTTGTCATCCCAACCAAGTGGTCAAAAGCTGCTGTACAGCACCAAGAAACAAAAAGGAACATGAAGAGAAAACCCACAGAGTGTGAGGATATCTCAAGTGATACATCTGACAGAACATCAACATCCAGAATATATAAATAGACTCAAAAAACAAAGATGAAAACAAATGACTCCCTTAAAAGATGGAATAGAAGAGCTGAACAGAGACCACCAGATTGAAGGGTGAAGATGCTGAAAAAAAATCTTAAAAAGTGTTTCATACACATTGATTGAACAGATTAAGGAAATGCCGAAGATTACAAACCACTCTTAAGATACCATCACTCACGTCTGATAGAATAAAGACTCAAGAAACAAGAAAATAATCAAGTGCTGGAGAGTTTGTGGGGAAAGGGGAACACTCATCCACTGCTTGTGGAATGCTAAACTACATCAAACACTATGGAAAGACAGGTGTGGAGAAGCCCTTCAAAAAAGACTCAAAATGAGCCTACCCTAACCCTGACCCAGCCATACACTCCTTGATATATACCCAAAGGACTTCTCTCATGACAATGCAAGAGCATAAATTATGCACATCTAAATAGGTATTCAAAAGAACTCATCTTCTATAATAGCGAAAGCTGGAACCAACTCCAAATGCCCCTCAACTGTAGAGTGGATAACAAAAAATGTGGCCACATTACTAAGAAAAGAAAAACATAAAAAATACACAAAAGTAAACATAAAAGACAATATCTAAGAGATCTACAAGCCACAAAATATAAAAAATGGCCGCCTTCTATCGACAGCCGGTTAAAGGAAAGATAACTGTCATGACCACTTAATGCAGAGTCATATATGGATGGAACGTCGAAAGCCATTTTATAGCTAAAGAATAACACAGCCCCTGCCCCGGCCCCAAAAAAAACAAAAATGGGGAATGAGTGTTTCCCTTTCATTTGTCATGCTTGGTACCAATTCCCCCCTGAATTGAAAGCAAGGCTGAGCACATGTTTATTTGTTATATTTATTTATTTATTAATTATTTTTTGTCTTTTTTTTTTTTTTTTTTTTTTTTTTTCCCCAGCTGTCCTGGAACGTTGCTCTGTAGACCAGGCTGGCCTTTGGAACTCACAAAGATCCTCCTGTCCTTTTTCCTTCCCAAGGCTTAAGATTAAAGGCGTTGGCACCAACCACGCCCAGCTCTGTTATATTTCTTTCTAGCTGGAAAGCAACTGTGAATGTTGATAATTGAATTTCTTAATGAGCCCTAGAATAACTTACCACTTACTTTCAGACATGGTAATAATGTATATGGGCAGAAGGATTAATTCATATTTTAGAGTAATATAAAATAAAGGGAAAAATGTGAAAACTCCTAAACATACATTGGAGTTAACACACAGTTTATTCCTGGAGGACATAATTCTGGTACATAATATGACATGTATACATGCAGGACACTTAATTGAGTAATACAATTGGGAGGGAATAATAACATAAGGACTGGATCAAAAACAGACTGATATAGTTAAAATCTGCCACCAAACATTAAACCTCTGCAGAGAAAACTTTTTAAAAAAAGACTAGAGAAAGATGCAAGACATAAAAAAAAAAAGAAAAAAAAAAAGGGGGGGGGAGGAAGGGAAAGGGGGATATGTCTAAATTGAACTGAAAAATGATGTCTGAAATACACAAAACATCAATAAAACTATTGTATTAAAAATAAATAAATAAAAATGATACTTGAATTTGAACATAAAATATAATGTTCAAGAAATGTATAGGAAAATGAGCTTAAAAAACTGAATTTTGACTTCTTGATTTAATTCACTTTTAATTTTTTTTTTTTAATCTTTTTGAGACAAGGTCTCCCTGTAACCCCAGCTGTCCTGGAACTCACTCTGTAGTTCAGCCTGGCCTTAAACTCACAGAGATCCACCTGGCTCTGCCTCCCAAGTGCTGGCATTAAAGGTGTGCGCCACCATGCCGGGCTTTTAATTGTTTTATACATTTATTTGTTTACTGTTTGTGAGTGTGTATATGTGTGTGTGTATTAAAGAATCAAATAAAGACTTTGTACTATAAAACAAGGTTTTGAGGTGCTTGCAGCTGTACACATGGGCCTGGGCACATCAGCTCTGATGTCCATTGTTCTCCAACCACATACCCAGTCGAGCCTTCTGGCCTTTGTCTCCTTTTGTGCCATTCACATTTCTCTACTTCGTGTCTCAAAGGTAATACTAAAATGCCCATCCTACAGACAGGTAGGGCCCAGAAAGGTCTGACGTCTTGTTCATGGGGCCTGGCATCCATCCCAGTTGCTTGAAGCCTTAAAGGCAACTGAGATTCTTTTCAGCAATACTGTGGCCTTACTGCCAGTGTGTAATTGGGAGCTGTGGATTGGACAGGGCTGCTTAGCACTGCTGTGAAATTGCTGACCCCAGAAGCTCTTACTCTTGGTTTTAAATATCAATCCAGGTGGAAGTAGTGGGAAGAATGCCTCATAGTTAGAAAAAGAAAAATCACTTAAGTACCAGACCCCCATATGGCAGAGGGTTGTTTTTTTTTTTCATTGTGCCATTTCTTCTCGCTAGAGACAGAATAGTAACCATCTGTCACTAGCTCATCTGGGCCTGGGGAAAGTGTGGAGGGATGTGGGTTTAGTGAGCCCACTGTGGCTGAAATTCTCTTTGCAAGGCAAATTTGTGTGTTCTTTGTACCATTTCCATGCTTAGCACCAAGTCTGACTTGTTTGAAGAACAACTTTTCCAAGAGACCATTTTTACCATCTGGAAAAACAAAGCTGACTTCAGTGTGTATCTTAATTTTCTTTGGGTGTCTGGTAGTCACGTGTCAAAATGTAACCTGCATATGGGTTCTTAAGAAATGACTCTGCTGTTCCCATACCACAGATTAAAAAAATCAAGGCTCCGGTATTGCCATACCCCACCCCATTATTGTTTTTCTTATGATAAATGAAAAAAGGAAACCAAAGACACAAAGATAGAAATGATATATAACTCCAGATTTAAGAGGAAACATTGTTAATATTGTTATTTCCCACCTATTTGTTTTCTGTTTATGTACATTATTATTAACTTGGTATCTTAACACACACACACATACACACACACGCACATGTATGCCTGTTTTGAAATATAGGGCTTTTTTTGGTTGCTGTTTTTCTGAAACAGAGACTTGTTACGTAGTGAGCTGATCTCACAGTCATCATCCATCAGCCTACATGTCCCAAGTGCTAGGATTACAGCTGTGTATCACCACAACTCTCTTGACATACAATTGTTAGAATTTAAATGTGTCACAAACATTTTCTTATGTTATTTTTCTCCCTTCAATTAAGAAATAATGGTAGCTTGCCAGGTGTGGTGGCTCACACCTTTAATCCTAGCACTCGGGAGGCAGAGTTGGGTTTTCCATTCTCATTGTCCTCAACATTATTCCACTTCTTACAATTGTCTACACTAAATCTTCAAGTGCAAAACTTTCTACAGTTTTTATATAAGAAATATACATGTGTATATATGTATGTATGTATGTATGTATGCTTCCATATATACATACAGAACATAGGAGAGCTAGGGCTTAAATGAATGAGACAGTATGAATTGAATGGGGTTGAGCAAGATGGCCAGTAATGACGCACAACGAAGGGATAGCACCAGTTGGTAAAGCGATGACAAGGTGTATGCTCTTTCGACTCTGAAAAACCATATTACAGCTTCACACATAAGCAGACCAAAGAGCATCAGTAAACACAATCACTAGAGATGGGATATACCCAAAATACAATACTAATGAATCCAACTGCATTTCAAATAAATGAATCAAGAAGTAACTAGAAAGGGAAAAAACTAACCTGAACCCCACCCCAACTTCAACTAAAAAATAAATTCATCTGATTCTATGAAACTGTAATAAAGAAAAGCAGGCAGCTGGCTAACTACTGATTTAGTTCATTGCAGTTGGCATGAAAGAGGTTATCAGATTCCTACCCAATACCTAGTCCGCCCTTTTTTCCTTTCTTAAGAGAATCCCAGCCAGCCATTGAGGACAGCAATGCTGTCCCCTAAGAAAAGCTTTTCCCAGCCTTCCTTGTAGCTGAGGACATTTGTGCTTAATCAATGAGACAAAGCTAGAAGCTCTTAGACGAGTATAAGGAAGTCTTCAGGGCTAGTTCCACAGGAGCCTACATTTCTCTGCCCATCCTTCTCTGGTCAAGAACATGGACTAGTCACTTTATGACCATAAGATAACCAACACACACTAAGGGCGACAGAGGGGAGAGAGAAAAAGACACCTGAGACCCAGAAAACATTAGAGGATAGCAATGCCTGCTCTTCCCACAGCCTAACCCATCTTTGCATTACCTAAGGAGATGTGTTCTTTCATAACTTTGTAGGCTGATGTGTTTCAGTGCTCTCTCTCTCTCTCTCTCTCTCTCTCTCTCTCTCTCTCTCTCTCTTCTCTCTTTCTCTCTCAGCCGAAAGCAGACTGTGATTTAGCTGAGGCTAGAAACAGAGCAAGATTTGTAATCAACATCTCTAAAGTCTTGGTTTACAAACTTTGGCCTTTGTATCCAGTCATCAGACACAAATAATCCCTAGATGTTTCACAGATCCAGCAGGACACAAGGGGAGAAATGATGCTCACTACACTCTGGCCTGATGAACTGGAAGGTTTCACTGATTGTTGTTGATCCTATTAACTCGTGTGAAACTCTGCACTACGCTGAACTCTTTGCTAATGACAATTCTTCCTTTTAAATAATGGTAAACGATAAACTGTTAAGGATAAAGGTGAGATATTTTCTTATATCCATGAGCTCTGACTGAACGTACTGGCACACCCTCACTCCTACCCCTACCCTGAACTACTACATCGTAGCCTGCACTGAGCATCTCTGCTTGTGTATTTTCACCTTCACTAATCTGTCAGCTTCCTGAAGTCAAGTCGTCTAGTCCAGCCATCATCTAAGGGTAGGTCGGGGCTCTAAGGAAGCCATTCCCTGCCAGGCAAAGTTATTATCCCCCAAGTGTAATGCAGTGGTTTGAGCTAGCACTCTCTACGGCTGCTTTCAACTGCTCAACTCATTACATACTGCAGAAAGAAACAGCTTTCTGGTTTTAAATGCATATTCAAGGATTTAAAGATAATTTTAAAGATCATGCTTTTTTAACCTTTTAAATATTTTCCAAAATGCTTTGCCTTGCTAAAGACCTCAATGCACCCATGATATCAAGAGGATTTAAAATTCAGGCAACAGGATTGAGTTGTTCTTTTTTCCTTATATTGTACATTGTATGTGGAGAGAGCTAATTATCTATCTAATGCAAAAAGTAGAGGAGCAGAGAGTATACACATGTTCATATTAACTGAACAGAGGGTGTACAATGGATATAGTTTTAAAATAATGCCATGTGTAGGCAAGCTTTATCACAGTTGCCTACTTATGATGTGTCATCAGTGCCTATGTGATAGTAGACCCACACCATCCTGGAAATGTTCATCTGTGCCTGCCTGGCCTGCCTCTGCCAAGAAGAAGATAAAGATTAATAAGAGTGTGCTAGAGCCAGAGAAAAGGAGCCTGACTCAGAAATCAGAATGTGACAGTTTCCCTGTAATTTACAGATTGATTTCCTTTAGCACCAAGAATAGCAAATTATTTACCTCATTTACAATAAAAGTAAAACAATGTGCTTGAAGTTACTGGGATTAGCAAATATCATAATCACTGTCATTTTTAAGCCGATTGTGCCCAAACTTTCCTGTTCACGCCCTTCCATAATCTGGAGTCTCCTTGACATATCCCATAGATGGTTTGCAAGGACAGGTAAAACCCAAGTCCCATAGAACATGAGGAAGAGCCGAGCTTAGCAGTGGCCTTGCTCCAGGGTCCTTTTCTAGAGCTTGAGCTGGCCACCTTCGTGAGCAAGCCCTGCAGCATGAACCGATTGCTCCTCCAAGCCCTCAGTGCAGATAGAGTCTGATAACCCGAAACCTCAGCTTGAGACCGATGACAGGGGCCAACACTCCTCCCATGTCCTATTTCGTAGATGGCAAGGATCCTTTTCGAAACATCTGGTTTCACCTCAGAAGCACACGTGCTGTCAAGATTTGTGTGTATGTGCTTGTGTGTTTGTAAAAGACATGTTATGTAGGCCCCGGAGTGACCTTTCCAAGAATCTCACGCAGCTTGTGGCTATTCAGGCTTTCCCTTGGATTTCTGTTAAACGCATATCCAGCTGTGTCAGTTCCCTTAACCCCTCCTGTGCCTGCTCAAGGTTAAATCTGCAGTCAGCTCTTTAAGTGTCCTGAGGGTAATTACCTAGATGCACCTGAGTGGGGGTTAACCCTTTGTACCCCCACCCTCTCCACCAGAGTCACAGGGGAGAGTCACAGTTAGTGAAGTCATGTCCCTCCCCAGAGGTCATTTGATCTTGTCAAGCATGCGTTTTACAGAACATATGTGCTTTAGTTTTATTTTAGGGTTCTGGAATAATAGACTCCATTTTGATCGCTCTGAGGCATGTGTACAAAGCAGAAATCCCTCTCTTTGGATTACACATGGAACTTTTGGGAGGGCTTTTTTTTTTTTCAGTCAAAAGAAAAGCCACACATTTTTCTCAAATCAAAATGAAAGTAAGTGTTGCATGTTTCCTTTATTCAAAACCACAGGCAAGAAACGAGCACTGTGAAAATCTAATTCAAGGAAGAGCAGGAAGAAGGCAGAATGACCTAGAAAGTAGTGGTCAGTGAATGCCCATTGGCTAGACTTTGGGAGACCAGAAGTTGCTTAAATCAAGGTATTCAGCTGCTTAGCTCATGACCAGCTCTCTTCCTAATTCTTCTCTCGGGTCCTCTGGGTCTCATTTGTGCTGGCTTTGAGGTAGGGTCTCGTGGGCTGGGAAATTCCAACTCATGAGTGGCTTTTACCTTCGATAGCAGCTTGACCCTTGTAGGGGTCAAGGAAGGTTGCTGAAGGCTTCTGAGCCCCACTATCCTCATCTGCAAAGCAGCCATTGATACCTTGGAGGGGAGGGTTGTTTCATTGATGGAATGAAGCCAGCAATGTTGTTGTCTTTAGCGCATCCTTAAACACAGGACAGTCAACTGATAGCTGCTGTTTGATGACAAAAGGTAGCTTTGTCACAAACCAAGTATATTACTAGAGATAAGTCATGTGATGTAGGTGGCTGGGCTTTCGTAGATATGGAAAAATAGGAAAATATGACCTATAGTCCCTTGTAGACCTAAAAGTTCAATGAGCCTTTCTTAAGCTTTGGTTTTGTCTTGGGCAGGGGGACTGAGGAATATTCTTTGTGTTTAGCAGTGGACAACATTGATAAAGTTAATATTATGTTCTTTATCTTTTTTTTTTTTCCTTTCGAAATGGGGGTCTTACTATGTAGCCTTTATTGGGCCTGGAACTCAGAGATCCACCCACCTTTTCTTCCAGAGTGCTGATAGTAGAGGCAGGCAGCACCTCGCCCAGCTTCAGATTAGTTTCTTTCTTGTTAAGACTTTTCTACTTGGGATACTTCTTACTCAAGGATTTTAATGACCATAGCTATTTGAAAGGTACAAAGCTGTGTTGTAGTCCTGGGTATGGACTCAGCACAGGACCCCAGGCAGGTTAATGTGAGCGACAGGCAAATAGTTCCTTTGTTCTTGTATCAAGGTGGGCGTAAGGAAACTTTTCTGTTGCCCCTCAGACTTGTCTCTGAATCAAAGCTTCTCAACTGCAAACTCTGTTTTGCTGCATCTCAAGCACTCTTGTTCTTAATTCTGTCACAATAATATTCTGTAACGAGTGGGTAGTGTACTTGCTTCCCTGGAACTTTGATTTGCAATGTTAAATTTATTCCTCAGAACGCTTCCACAGAGCAGATTAGGAAAGGAAACTGGAATTGCTGGGATTGTGCTGCCAAGCGTTCTCAGATAAGAAGGCCATTCTTTGGTATTTTGCTGCAAAAGTACTTGTATCTCCCACTGAAACAAGCTTCCTACGAAGTGACAGAAAACTTTGTTTATAAACGAGGAGAGAAAAAGAAGAAACGAGGTCACAGCTGGGAACAGGACGCAGAAATGCTGGCGCTTTCATGACTACAAATTCCAATCTGCGACTCCCATCTCTTCTATGTATGACATTTTGGGGGGCAAGCAGAAGTTTATCATTGTCATATATAAGTTAAATACAAGTATACAAACAAGAATATGCTACAGATTCGTAGTCTAGTGATAACTACTGTTGATGTTTCATTGTAATGACTTTACATTCTGTATGAATACACATTCTTCAAAATGCCTTCGTTTTCTCACTCTGTTCTAATAACCCATCTTTGGTTAAAAAAAATAGTTGTCCACAGACAGTTGCATAAGGCTAGACTGTGCACCGGCCCATCTGGGCCCATTCTGCTTTTCTCTTCTGCTCCTGGCCACTTGCTAGGGAAAGTGAGGTCTTGCTGCTGCCACCCGAGCACCTCATTTCCCAGGACAAGTGTACATCTTGGTAGCACCTGCCCTGCCCTGCCCTGCCCTGCCCTACTCATACCATGCCCTTCCCCAGAAGTCTTGGTTCTTCCGGTGGGCAAGGCCTCAGATGAAGACTGAGCTGGTAAGAAGTGGCTTCTCTTTAGGCACTGACTAATATAAGCCAGATGTACAGTGAATTCAGACCTTGGGAGAAGGGTCAAGCTGAGGCGGAAGAGGGGGAAGCTGTCCTGAGCCATGGCAGGGTCTGTATCAACTGCTCTCTCCTACCTTGCATAGTCCTCTCTTGCCTGCTCTTAAACCTTTATCACTTCTTTCCTCTGCCCTCCCCCATCCCCTCTTCCCTGCATCCCTTCATTCTCTCTCCCTGTCTTCTCCCAAACTGAGCTGATTTGATGGCCACCACATAGGAAGGTAAAATTCAGCCACTTTCAGCGAGTGTGAATGTTATTAATCGCATTGCATGTGGCTGCACTCGAAGCAGTGTGTTGGTGTTGTCTTGAGCGATCCTTTGTTGGTCCATGGATTAAAGAAGCCCTTGAAACCACTCTATGCCTCTCCTTGTTCCTTTTTTTTTCCCTAGAAGGTCTGTGAAACTTAGGCAGGTCATGACAGCTATTTTACCCTCCATGTGACCTCCCGGCTGCCTTAGAGAGAGACTCAGACAGAGGCCCATACTCCAGCCTCATCCCTTTGCTGCCTTTCAAGTGTGGGAGGTTTGAAGTCTGCACACATTTTCCCAGGGCGAGGCGCTGTACACATCTGGGTCGGCTTTGTTCCCGTTTTCTTTCTTTCTTTCTTTTTTTTTTTTTTCTCAAGTTAATCAGCGTGAGTAACTGCTACATGAAACCGGGGAGAAAATGGAATAAATATGTTGGAAATGCTCAAAATTGATCGGCACTTGTTGATTCTCCTCAGCCTTACTTCCTGGGCTTATTTTAAAACATTCAAAGAGTTTGAACAATCTTTAAGAGTTGTTTGGCAGGCTGAAGGGGAAAAAAAGCTGTTCTCTAATATAGAAGAACTTTGATCCATGGTCTAAATGCATGTGGGAGATCGAGGAGAGGGACTAGTCTGGGGCACAGGGCCTCCATAGCTGAGCACAGTTCTCTGAAGCCTCTCTCTCTCTCTCTCTCTCTCTCTCTCTCTCTCTCTCTCTCTTTCCCCCTCTCTCCCTCCCTCCCTCTCTCCCTCCCTCCCTTCCTCTTTTTTTTAATGATATGACCTTGCTATTTAGCCTAGGCTGTTCTCAAACTTCTGGGCTCAGTCGATGTTCCTGCAAGTATCTCCCAAGTCAGAGGTACTTGGAGGTGGAGGCATGTTGGCACCATATGCAAAAGCTCTCTGTTACATACCTCAGTGCTCTGAATCTGGTCAGTAGTTGGTTCTTGAGAGCAGAAGTACAGCCCTGTGCGCCTACACGTGTATTCTCTGTAGTGGTGTGCCTGGCAGGCCCTGCCTGAGCTCTGGATGACAGGTGGGTGGAGAACTTCTCAGCTGGATGAATGAAGAACTTTGAGTTGCCCCAGATTGGTAGTTTATATTCGTGGCTCCTACCTTCCTCTGGGTGATGAAGGGATGGCTGGGGTACCTGCAGCTCTCTTAGACATGCCCACCTGACTTCCTCGCTGGCACAGTGAGTGCATTCATGGACGACCTGCTGGAAGGCGTGTGGAACAGACTTGCTGACCTGTCATTCAGAAGATGGGGATCTTCATCCAGTAGGACTTTTCCAGTGTGGTCTGTGCCCTGCCCCATGTCTGAGTCCCTCCTTCTCAACCCTGGACTGCATAAGGGTCACGGAGGGATGGATTGTCTGCTCATTCTGCTGATGGCGTTCTCAGATGCTCTGCAGGGATGGAAGTCACAGGAGAGGATGTTGAATCTCCCTCATCCAGCCACTTCTAAGTTTGGAAGCTCGAACCCAGGAAACCTGTGGGAAAATTTAGATAAGATGGGTAGCATTCTAAACCGATGGGACCTCCCTGGCCACACCCATGGGGTGGGATGTAGTGACAAAAAGGTTTAGGATTTGGCCCTGGGAGTTGCATCATGCTGTCTATATAACCAGACATTCTGGAATAAAGCTCTCTCTGTATTTGGACCTTAACATGTGTCCATGTGGTGTGTTTTCCTCATGGATCGTCCTGGGAATAAATGGGACACCCCACAGAAGCCAGTAGCATAAACCTGGGCGTGGAACATACCTGAGTGTGAACTTGACTTTGCTGCCCATTTCTGCACTGTGGCCTCATCTCCCTGGCCTCATTTTTCTGTCTATGAAACAGAGATAATAGTGCAGCTCTCAGGTTGGTTTTGTGGACACAGAATGGTCCCATGCCCATTATAAAATCACTAAGCCTCCTGCTGCAGGGAAGGGACAAACTGAACGTTCAAGTACCAAGGGACGTACTGAGGGGAATGGGGAAGAAACGTGGGTCGTGAGGATGAGACTAGATTTTCTTCTGTTCATGCCATGAACCTGCCTTGAGTCACTCCTGGATGCCATGTGTGTTGTTGCTGTAAAGATAGTAAGGATGAGACCTGGTCTTGACATCAACCCAGGAGATAAAGATTGTCATAATGCAAAAAGAAGTTGGATCCAAAGGGGAGAATTTACAGAGTACTACAGAGCACAGAAGTCTATTCGGAGGACTGGAGAAAAGCAAACTGGTTCACTTTAGACTAGGTCTTGAAGGATGAGTAGGAGGTCTCTCAGAGGGGTTAGCAGTCTGGAAGGGATGGATAACCTGTAGAAAGCAAAGACATGCAGGCATGCAACAGCTTGGTGTTGCTGAGGCAGGGAGTGGGCGAGGGGCTTAAGTAGGAGAGGAGGCTGCAGCTGGATCCTTGAAGTCCTTGGACTGAGCAGTCGGACTGGCACTTTTGAGTTGTGGGGAGGCTGCGAGCTTCGTAAGGAGTTAATGAGGTGTCAGTTCTTAGTTGGTACTTGGAACCCCTTCTCTTCTCCCTGGTCTTCCAGTTGCTCTGCTGGGAGTCCTGGAAGGCAGGATATCCTTTATCGTGATCTGGATTAACCAAACAAATTAACCTCGGTGAGAGGAGAAGCTCTTCAGATAAGAAGTGGGGAGGATCCACTGTGCCCTGAAGAGACACCTAGCTTTTCTGACTCCACTTGGCTGTGTCGTTTCATTTTCATTTTTCCTTCTTTAAAAGTTGTTGTGGGCTGGAGAGATGGCCTAGCAGTTAAGAGCGCCGACTGCTCTTGCAGAGGACCCGGGTTCGATCCCCAGCACCCACATGGCGGCTGAGAACCGTCTGTAACTCCAATTCCAGGAGAACTCCAGTTCCAGGGGAATCCAACACCCTCTTCTGACCTCTGCGGCATTGCACGACATTGGTGCACAGACCTGCATGCAGACAGTACATTCATACACATAAAATAAATAAATAAAATATTTTAAATAGTTGCTGTATGTCTTTAAAAACAAAAGCTGTACTTTTAGGAATGCAGTACGGTTTTATTTCTGGGAAGAAGTAAAGAAAATTTAGCTTCTAGCTTTTTCTATTGCTTGATAAAAGATATTATAGGTTACAAAGCTGTGTCTCCAGACTGATCTTAAAAAGACTGCCTTTGCATATATAATAAAATTTCCCATTGCATTGCAAGATTTTCTTCTATATTTTTTGTATTTTTTCCAAGGAGGCAATAAATCTTCCATGTTTTAAACAAACGTTCCCAGTGGAAGCCCTGTAACCAACCTCAGAAACAAAACAACTGTACTAAAAAAAGAGGCAGGGTACGAGCTGCCCGTCTCTTGTTCTGGTACTCTTCCTCTGGTAGGCGATGATCTTACTTATTCCGTGTGTTTGCTGAGCAACTGCTCCTCAGTCCACAGCACCTTTCTCAGCAGGCTTATTCTGGGCTGTCAGTCAGTCCCTATCCCGTCCTGCTGCCTCTCTCTTGGATCTTCTTAGATGGCTTCAGAGTGGTCACAGCACTCCGCCTTCCTGTCATCACCTCTCTTGCTGTGAGGAAGGCTGGTCCAGAGTGTTCCATAAACAATCTGCTGTTGGGGTAAGAACAGGGGGAGACACTCTCAGCCCAGGAGGATGGCACACAGCCCTGCTGTTTCCCGCTGATGCTGTGGATGGTTTTTCCCATAGGATGAGCACTGTGATGAAAGCTCTTTAGGGTGCTGTTCTAGCGTTCTGCTGCCCCACGAACACCAGCCTTTCCCCAAGCCTTTACCAGTAGTGCAGACTCAGGTGCAGGAGTAAGCTTGGCATTTTTTTTTTTCTTCTGGAGAACAAACACTGTCAGGAGCTATAGATTAAGTGACAAAGCCCTGCTAAATTTCTGAAGCTGTGCTAGCGTTTTAAATAGGTGTTTCGAGACTGGGCATGGTGACATAATCCTGTAATCCCAGCACTTGGGATCTGGAGGAAGAAGGACTTGGAGTTCAAGGCCAGATTAGGCTTTATAGTAATTCTCTCTCACTCTCTCGTTCCTTCTCTGTGATGTGATTGATGAGCACTATTGGAATGAAGGCTCCTAGCTTGGAAGAGCAGGAGGACCTGGTACAGCGTCATAGGGGATGACGCAGAGTGAACTGTTCCCTGCGGGGTACCAGAGCACCATGGCCCTCCCCTTCACTGTATGTATGGGATGACTTCCTCATCCAGTCCCCAGGTGGACACCTTTTTAAAGATAAGGAAACTAGAGTTGCATACGATGCCTGACACTACATTAAATTGACAGGTGACAAAGCCAGAATTTAAATCCAGTTCTGGCACCACATTTCTGAATTATGGGCAACACAGCTGGGCAGGTAGGTGTGGTCTGGGCCACACAGCTTCCGGTCTGGGGCAGAAGCTACTAGCTGGTAGACTGTGTAAGGTGGGAGAGAAGCATGCATCATGACTGGCAGGGGACGAAGGAACGGGATACATGTTTCATGTTGGTACTCCCTGAGTTAAGCAGCCTAAATACCTGGCAGTGTGCAAGTTAATGGAATAGTCTTGTCCAGGAACAATTCAGCCTTAATGGTATTACCAGTTAAGAAGCAGCATTGGATCCCTTTCTAAGAGAATATGTGCCCTCCCACAAAGGCTGATTCTATTCTGGACAACTGTCCCTGGGAATAGTCCCTAATCCATACCTAACATCTATAATCTGCTTTTTACTCTGCTCCCAAGGTTTAGAACTGAGAAGAAAAATTTTTGCCCGATTTTCCTTCCTCTGAGCTGTGCTCTACCTTTGAAGCACATAAGGGAAGCACCTTCGTAGATTGTCACAGTCTTTCTCTTAGCAGGAACAGTAATTGCAGAAGATCCAGTGACTCCCATTTGGTCGGAAGAGAAGAATGGCATTTGTGGTTCCTAAGTACATCTATGGTACATGGAAAAGGGTTAAAAGGAATGAGGGGAAGATACTGTTAACACTGAGGAATAATTTCAGGACAGTTCTATGGGTGCAGATCAAAATGGTACATACTTATGGAGAAAGGTTGAAAGGAGTAAGGGGAGGGAATGTAGGGGTTGAAGAAAGCATAATAACATGGTAATAGGAGACTACAAAATCCCAATGGAACCAAGGAGAAAAAAAGCCCAGCGCTTCGCAAACACCAGATTGAAAAGGTTTCATGTTTAATGTAAATACACCTGCCATTTGTTCTCGGAAGCACTGGTTCCAGGTTTTGGGATAAAAGAGAGTTTTGAACATTTTGCCAGTGTTATTTGGCTTTCTTTGCCTCGGCACAGGCTCTACTCTGTTTCCCAGCAGTTCCTAGAGAAAAGAGAGTGTTCTACCCAGTTCTAACTAGCACGAAGGTCTCACCCCGCTAGCTCTGCTTCCACCTGGCCCCCGTGTGAACCCCTTGATTGGCCCAAGAGAAGAGCACCCTCCTGGCCAGTACTGATCATTCCACACTCCTGCTTTCATGCCTGCCAATGTGCCATGGATAAATTAGGCTGAAACCCTAAATTTCTACTAAAGTCCCTGCTGTTTGTCCTATGCTCAGCAGTCTCTTGTCAGAAGCTCAGCTGTAGCCATACGGCCTGATTTTAGCTCCCATGCCGTGGATGCACTGTCACCTCTGAGCCTGTGCCAGTCCTCTGCCTGCAGGACCCTTCCTCTTCCTTCAGCCTTCAGTTCTATCGTCAGCATTCTACATCATGTTTTCAGGGCCACTTTCCCTGAACCCAGTCCCTCAGTAGAGACAAGGGGCCCCTCTCACATGGCTCTTGGTGTCGTCCTGTGTTCCCCCTTTCAGACTCTTGTCCCAGATTATAATTACTTGGTTCATATCTCTCTCTTTCTTTGGATTGTGGGTTCCTCAAGGCTCAGTCTGCTTTATAGTAATCCTGGTGGTGACCAGCACAGATCTGACACTCCGAAGGTCCCCAGTGTTTGTTCAGTGAAGAATATCTTACAGGTAAGACACAACTCAGCCACTGGGAAGGAAAATAACCCTACAGTTATAATCTTACAACCTAAGAAAATCTACTTTTGATTTTTTAGTGTATACTTTTTTTGTTTTTTTCATTCTATAAAAATAACATGGCTTTTCATTTAACAATATTGTAAACAGGATTAAATATCCACCAAGTGTATTTAATTTACCAATATTTTATTTAATCAACCCTTTTTTGGGAGGAACCCCCCACCGCTACCACTTGATCATGTGAAGTATTATTTCATGGAAACCAATGCAAAAATAACATCATGTTAACTTAGCCAGTCAGTATCTTACCTTGACCAAAATGAGTATATGTTCCCAAAGCAGGGTTGACCGTCCAGGCAAATGGAACCATATGGCAGACACTCTGCAGACCACATGGGGGAGAGCCCTGGCCACAGGAAATGGCTGAGGCAGTGAGGAGCAGAAACCCACCTGGGTGGAGGACTGCTGTTGGCTCGAAGTCCGGAATCACTCCCACCCTGCCTCTCTGACTCTGGTTTAGTGCCCCCTTGTGGCAATCCTCACTCTCTTCTTGTTGCTTTTGTCCCTGTTAATACACCAAACCAGACCCGGAATGGCTAAGGGTGACTGCAGCAGAAGGTCCCATGGGAGTCTGTGTTACAGATTCATTGTTCCATGCTTTCTGCTATAGAAGGACCCTTCAAGACTGCAGATGATGGAGGGCTAGCTGCATGTCAGTCACCACACACTGCATACCTATTGTGAGTAGATACCATATGCTACAGAAATCTCAAAGCAATAAGGAAGTTACTGCTGTTATCCCTGATTTATAGATCAAGTCCTTGAGATGTGGGGGGGGGTGGAAAACTGAATTTGAACGCAGGCCTGTGTGAGTCCAGATCCTGTGCTTTCTTAACCACTATTTATGATGAATCTCAGTGGGTTCTTAAGAACGAGCACGCTCCTCTCTAGAGCATTTGAGACCCAACAGTATGAGCAGAAACAAGGCAGGCTCTGTGCTCCCACTTGGGGAAAGTTAATATTTCACATACTCTTGAGAATTTAGGAGCTTGGTAAAAACTTACTATTAAACAGGGATTTTCTTTAATTCCTTTTGTTTAACGTTTTCTTGTGAAACACTCTATGTACTGTGCCTCCTTCTGAGGACGTCAGTGGTACCGGAGACTGTTAGGGAGTTTGTGTAAATAGAGAGACGGCCAAATGCTGCCCACACAAGTTGTGAGGCATGAGGCTGTGTGTGTGAAACAGTTTCACAGGCAGCCAGGGTTCCGGGAGTGTCCTGGGACCTCACCTGCTTCCCAAGATCTATGGACAGGGCCGTGTTGGTCCAAGGGAACCAGAACCAGCGTGTGGAAACATATTTAACCGTTCATCTGACAAAGAGAGGTTAGTCTTGAAAGGTCAATATTAATTATTGTTAATGTATATCTGGATCTCTCTTTTTAAAAACCTGACACATCTTACAAAAGACAGGAATATCTAGAAAGTAAATAACGGGACAAAAATGCTTTGAAACATCTTTGAAATGATGGTTCGGTGCATGGGGTCAAAGGGTAGAACTGGTTTTCCTCAAGCATTTTAGAAAATGCCTCATTTTTTATTTAACATTGTTTGGGGAAGGACTGCATTATATTGACACACTGAAAAAACTTACTTTTTGTTTTTCTAAAACTAATAGGAGCTTAGCATTGTGAGCGGGGAGCAAAAAAGAGCCGGTACTGATGAATGCCCTCTTTCTTTAGCTGTAAAATTTAATAGCCACGACTGAGAGGGTTTTCTTTTAATCAGCAAAAAATTTATTTTGTCCTCGACATTTTATGCCAAAAAAATCAGCCTAGAGAGAATGTTTTATAGCCAGGGCTGTGTTGCCTTCCCTAAAGGTAGATTTATCCTGTGAGCAGTGTTCACTGAATTGGTTTGATGGCATTAGATATCAAGTTAATACCAATGTATTAGGTAATCATCGGTCTAAATACAGAGACACCTAGAGATGGCAGAGCATCAAAACTAAGCCCCTATGTTCTTTTGGAAGATGAAGTAGGAGCCCTGTTGGCCAGAGCGCTTCCTGGTGCGGTGACCTTGAATGACTTGAGTTCTGAGCCTGTTTCTTTATACAATTAGGGCTCTTATGTGACAGCATCATCATGCTGTCGTGATGATTAATGTGGCTAAAACACTTAGCACAGACCTTGGTAATTATCGAGTAGTCACTAAATATTTGTGATACATCAATGAGAATAACTTAAAAGTTGCCTCGGAGAATGCTTTCTTGTGATCTAGCAGTAATAAGAATACATGGAAAATGAGATGGTGAAACTGCAGAGAACAACTTCGAAATCTAAGTAAAACAGAGGAAAAAATAAATGTAGTTTAAAACACCACGAGCTGAGTTTATGTCTTACATGTTAGAGGCTTGCCACTATTTTATTAAATGCAATAGGAAAACTAATATCTTAGCTTTCTTTTATCTGGTTATAAAAACAGTTCATTTGGTCCATAAATGCTGAGTATTGTTAGGCATTATGGGAGATCTCAATGAAATATAAGATACAGACCTTACTGGTCAAATTTTATGTGTCGACTTGGAAAATTAAATACAGAAAATTAACTACCAAAATAACACCTGGCTGTCAAGTGAGGGAGGTGGGAGGGAGACTCCAGGCTGCAGCTTCGGCAGTGGGGAGGGATGGATTTGGGTCTGGTGACAGAGGGGTTGGAAAGCCCTGGGTAAAGGCAGGAAGGAAGTAGGCATGGTGGGAAAGAGCAAGAGGAACTGAAGAAGTTGTTAGCAAGCAAGGCTCATTAAAATTGAAGGCTCCCTTTGAACCTGAAGTATCTGTCTGTCTGGATTGATCAGGCCTGCCCATCATATTATTGTCCACCACCAGGATTCATTACCCCAGCTCCCTTATCATCATATCAAAAGTAAGACAAGAGGCAGACACAGATAGGAGGAAGTCCTTTGCTTTTCACTACTATGCCAAACATAGTTGACATACCAGCACCGATAATCTGTCAGCTCACCTCTCCTGGACACTTAATCACTTCCCTGGAATCCGCAGGAATAATTTTCCTGTGCATTACTAAGTGTGGTTCAGAATGTCTGTTTCTTCCAAGAGAACTTTGTCTTCCTCCAAGCAGATGACATTCCCATAGAGCTCCAAGGTGGCTTGGCCTACATATTCCTTCTCCAAACCAAAGTGCTCCATCGTGAATGGAGCTGCCTCCATGTCCTGCCAGTGGGGTGCTTGGCACAGATCAAGCACTTGCTGTGTGTCCCGAACTGTTCTTCGTTTTTTCCATGTACAGGTTCATTTAGTTTTCCAGAGGAAAGGAGCACTGGGAACAAGGAGAGACCTTATGAATGCTTATTAGATCGTTTATCTTCCATCCTATCTACAAATATTTATTGAGTGACCAATATATGCCAGGCACTAGGATGAAATCTTGGCAGAATTCTTGAGCAATCAAAGATTGAAATAATTCAGTAATCATAACCTCACCACCAATATGTATATTTTATCAGCATTCCACTTTCCGAATTGACTATTCAATACACTTTGTGTTCATGAGAGGAGTACTTTATTCAACTTTAATGTGCCCACGGATCTCCTGGGAATCATGCTGACATGAAGATTCTGCCTTGCGAGTGCTATGGTAGAGCTTGAGAGTCTCTATTTCTAATATGTTTGCAAGGCATGGTGATGCTGTGCACCCAAGGGAGCACTTGGAGTAGCAAAGTACAGGAGAATGAAGCAAATGGTGAAAGAAATATAAGGGCAGGAAGAGATGGTCACTGGCTACAGAGGCAACAGGCCCCACCCAGCCTAGGGTCATCTTTGCAGTTATCCTCACCACCTCGTACAGCTGGCAACTGGTCCCTTGATGCCCAATGGCACCTAGTGGTTTGTAACCCCAGTAGTGCTGGGGCTGGAGAGATGGCTCAGTGGTTATGTGCTGAGCACTGGTTGTTCTTGCAGAGGACCTAGGTTAAGTTCCCAGCATCCACCTGGAAGCTATAACTACCTATAACTACATTTCCAGGGGATATGGTGACCTTTTCTGGCCCCTGCAGGCTTTGGAAGAATGGATGCATTTACATACATGCAAGTAAAACACTCATACACATAAAATGTAATAAATTTAAAAACATTTAAAGGAGCAGTGCCAGCTGTCCTCTGGAGAATGTGATTTACAAGGTGTGGCATGGAAAGGGGTAAATCAGAGGCCAGGGCCCATTCACAGAAAGTCAGGTTTCCTCACCTGTAAAACAAAACTAGTAGCATCTGTCCTGCCCACCCCAGGGGTGGCAGAGATGCAGAGATTAGCAGGATGAGGCTCATGGGAAAAGCAAGGGAAAGGCACAAAGGTGCATCTTCACAGTCAAGAGTCTAAATCTTCACAGTCAAGAAGCTGCAAAAAGAGAGTTAATGAGTTCTCTTGTGAATCCATTCTTGCTTATGGCTGTATAGACCTTTGAGGAACGCTAGCTTTAGACTATTCTAGACCAGGTTGGTTATCTCAGCCTCAGACCTCCATAGCCCCTGTTTGAGAGCTAGAAATCCCCAAACTATCGCTGTGTGTCATTTCCTTATGAACCTGTTAAGAATAGAGGAAAATTGAGGTGGGGCTGGGCTCAGAGGAAGAAGCATACAAAAGGTTCTGTATTTGATCCTAGCGTTGCAACACTGATAAATAATAACAATTGCTGTCATTATTATAGAGTCTGTTGAGGAGGTAGAGAGGAGGTGATATCTATTGAGCATTTCATACAAAGTATTTTGCCTATCTTCATACACTCTTACTAGGAAGAAGGCACCTCAAGCTCAGATGGACAGACTCCCTCAGCTATGCTTTCATTCTAATCCTCTTTTTAAAAGGGAAATCTTTTCAACCTTGTCATCCCCAAAATCTGCTTGCTCCACTTTGCTCTGTGACATTAACAAAATAACTTGTTAACAGTCTATCATGTGCAGATTATTCCAGGGCTAGACTCCAGTTTAGGTTGAAGCCAAGAGTTTCTATATTACACTGCTCTTTGTAAGAGAAAAAAGAGAATTCTTTCAGAATTCTTTGAATTTTATATTTGTAAACTGATATTCATATTTTTTAACTTTTTTCATTTTTTATGTGTATGAGTGTACTGTCTGCATGTAGATGTGCACTTGTGTTGTGCAATGCTGTGGAGGTCAGAGGAGGATGTCAGATTCCCCTGGAACTACAGTTAAGACAGTCCTTAGCTGCCATGTGGGTGCTGGGAATCGAACCTGCAAAAGCAGTCAGTGCTCTTAACCACTAAGCCAACTCTCCAGCCCCCAGCATTTGTAAACTTTGATAAAGAGTTCTGCAGCTTGCCTCCCCCTAGGAACAGAGGAGAGCTAAAGACCCAGGGCTTGTTCTTTTCAGTAGTGATGAGAGTGGTAACCAGGAGATTCAGTTGTGTAATTTCCATGTACTGGGTAGTTTGTGAAGCACTTTGCACAATTATCCATGTAGTCCTCCACAGTCTTATGATGCTGTAGTTTTGTGACTTGTGTTGTAGAGAGGAGGAGACTTAAGAATGTTTAGGTCTGGCATCTAAAAATGAAATTGCTGGACTTTAGTTCTGTTCTTCTAACTCCATCGTTTACGGGACTCCCATGGACTCCCATAGCTAGTGGACTAACTCTGTTGATGACCATCTGGCCTTAGAAATTAGCAGTGGCCTTCAGAGGAAAAGAGCTACTTGAAACTAATAATAACAATAATGAAAACGACTGCCAACTTCCTCTGCTGTGGGTAAGGCTTCCTTAGCTGGCCCTGTCATATCTCATCATGTCACTGGGCATGTGAGATCACAGGGCTCACATAACTCTAAGCAACTGATGTAATAACACAGATTGCACATGACACCTGCCCTTTGGAATCCCAGCATGGTGCAGCAGCCCCACTTTGCTCGGAGCACATTTAATTCACAGGCAGAGTGCTGAGATTCCCCAAAGATTCACTGTGGCATCTTGAAAAGTTGAATGGCACAACCCTGCTAGTTTGGAGTATTCAGCAGATCTCTGTCCTGACAGTACTGCAGTGTTCCCCCAACCCTCAGGGCTGAGGGGTAAATGATCCACTTCCAGCAAGCCACAATAAAGAGGATGATCCAGAGCGTGCGGTCAATGCCATTGTTCATTCTTACTTCTCTCACTTATAATCTGCCAACCAACAGGTTCTGTCACTTTTCCTAGACATTTAACTTGTACCCACTGCTCACTCTGTCTAAACCAGCCTCCTCTCTAGCCTAGACTAATACACTGGTTTCCTGCTGGTCCCCTGCTTGATGTCATCCATATGATCTGGATCCTCCATTTCCTCCCCTCACTCTACTGTGGTTACCCACTGACTCAAAACCTATCTAAATCTCTTACCTTATAAGTCGCTGCTTGCTCTGTCTTCCTGTCACTTCCTCACCTTCAGAGACACACCTCTTGTCGCCATGGAGCTCCAGCCATGACGACCTATATGCTTCTTGATGCACTGAGGCCAGAGGCTCAAGGGCCTTTCCCCTTTGCCTGTGATGTTCTGCTCAGATATGTGCATGGTTAGGGCTGGGGCTCGGTGGTGGGGCATGTACAGGGCTCTGTGTTTAAGCCCCAGCACTGTAATAATGATAAATAATAATAAATTACTACTCAATATAGAGGCCTGTTAAAGAGGGAAAATAGAGAGGAAATAATATTTATTGAGTACTTTCTCTTGTTACCTTAATAGGAAATGGAGCAATAATAGAAGTTGTCATTTAAACAAAATCTGAAGGATGCCTAACTTTTACATTCCTTCATGGATTTAAAAATAGACAAAATAGTCAGGTGTGGTGGTACACGCCTTTAATCCCAGCACTCAGGAGGCAGAGGCAGGCAGATCTCTGTGAGTTCAAAGCCAGCCTGATCTACAGAGTAAGCTCCAGGCCAGCTGGGACTAAAGGGAGACCCTGTCTCAAAAAAAAAAAAAAAAGACAGAAAAGAAACCCTTGGGGAGGTTGCAGGTTTGGGTAGTTGGATGAGCAGAGGATGTGTTTTTTTTTTTTTCTTCTTCAAATTCTACCACCCAGAAGACATCTTTTTCTTTCTTTTATTCAGTTGTTCATGTGTACTCATGGGTGAGGAAGCAGTGTTTACTGCAGTAAGGGCTCTTTCCACAGTCATTCCTTGGGGTAGGTAGTAAGCGGTGGGGTAGGCCCACTTCTCTATGATTCCCTAGCCTCCACTTCTCTATGGTTTCCAAGCCTCTGCTTCTCTATGATCCCTGGCCTCCACTTTTAAGATTCCCTAGCCTCCACTTCTCTATGATCCCTAGCCTCCACTTCTCTAAGATTCCCTAGACTCCACTTCTCTATGATCCCTAGCCTCCACTTCTCTAAGATTCCCTAGACTCCACTTCTCTATGATCCCTAGACTCCACTTCTCTAAGATTCCCTAGACTCCACTTCTCTATGATCCCTAGACTCCACTTCTCTAAGATTCCCTAGACTCCACTTCTCTATGATCCCTAGCCTCTGCTTCTCTATGATCCCCAAGCCCCCCCCTTTTCTATGATTCCCAAGCCTCTACTCTTTTTGACAGCTGTTGATGTCCCCACTTCTTTGTAGCTCAGGATGTTCTGTCCTGTGACTTCTGTTTGCTCAATCACATGTTTTGTCTTGGATTTTGAGACATTAAAAAGTTGCCTCATCTCTTTCCTCTCCTCACAAAATGTCCCAATATCTATAGTGTGTTGATGTCAGGCCGATGTGAAGCTAAACTGTGATTGGTACTTTCCTGCCAGCCAGCCTGATGGTTTGGCACTCTGGAACCAAGTGGTTTTGGAACCTTGAGGCTGCCTCTGGGTACCTGCATCCCAGCCTTCATGCAGTCACCAAAACCTTTGTAAAATAGCCAATACAGCTTTATAGAAGGGATTGAGGAAATGCTCATGAAACTGATCTGTGAGTACTTGGCAATTGCAAACTTTATAAAAATTCTGGGTAGGAATAATTAGCTGGTTTTGGAGGATGGATTTGCTTAGGAACGCTCTGACTGCTGTGAGGGTGGGCCTCTTTCCTGTTCCTCCTGGCACGTGCTCCTCAAGTAACATTTGCCGCAGTCTGGGTGGTTTGTCTGCTTAGAGCCATCCAGAAAAGTTGGTGGGAAAAGCCAAGAGGCCATTGGCACTTAGAGATGGGGGTTGGCACCAGTCATAGTGAGAAGCTTTGCTTTTATTAGCAACTTAGTCATTTTTGTAGCAGGAATGGCACAAGCGCCCTCTATGTAGACTCAAGATGTTGATGCGGTTCTTAGGGTGGTTGGTGTGGCTGTACTTGCATCTGCAGAGGTCCCACGGTGTACGTACAGCACACCTTTCATGCATGTGCTAACAAATGGCTTGCATATTTGAGAGGGCCCTACGTCTTGAGAGGGCCCTGTTTTCAGTTTCCATGGTCCTATGGGGTGATGCTTGAATCTTCCTTCTGTCACTTACTGTTTGATTTCCTTGTGATTACATGGTTAACCTCCCCGTTCTCATCCAAAATCTCGACAGAGATGTTAATGGTTTTGGAGCAGAGATAAGACTGTCCTTCTACCCTTTGAAGGTTTAATAATTAAATTTATGGAATGAACTAACAGCAGACAGTAACTGGAGAAAAGACATAGATTTATTACACACACAGGGCATCTCATGAAAGAGCGAATGCTTTCAACCAAGCGAGACTTAGAAGCAGATACACCCTCCTTACCAGGGAGAGGCCAAGTGGAGGGTTTGGGGGAAAGATGGATGGGCCTTCAGAAGACAGCCTGTGATAAAGCCTGTCTGGGCCTGGTGCCCAACCCCAGTCTCGGCAGGAAATCAGGCAAACGAGGGGAGCATAGGAGACTGCATCCACTGCTCCCTGACTGCCCTCAGCACACCAAAGTGGTACATTTTGAGCTGCCATTTCCTGAACCCCTCTGGGGACTCCTTTAAGGAGTACCCAGGCTAAAGCCCTTAGACTGTGCTGGCCACTCAGTGCTCAGCCTTGACTGGCTCTGTCGGTCCCCAGCCTGCAGCCCAGCCTCAGCTTCCATACTTAACCTCTCACTCCTCAGAGTTCTTTAAGGGACTCCTTAGGAAAACCCTCATTGGACCCCTAAGTCTGCACCCTGCTGCTGAGTGCTCAGTACTTCATCCCAACAAGGAAAGGTCATGGCGCGCCCCAGGTTGGCCCCTGTTAGAGGTCAACCTCATAAAAGTCAGAGGGAGAGGTTTGGAAATTTGACACAGCTGGAACATCCCAGATAAAAGGGATTGTTCTTTACAGACCCTTACAGTTTATACCAGCAGACGCAAGGATAGACAGAAGGCTGCTTCCTGTGATAGAGATGGGAGGGGGTGCTTCTGCTCTTTCCAGACTCCCCCTGGCCTGATGTGTTTTCTCTTTGTATTTAGAGGATGCTTTCTTCCTTTGTCTTTCTGTAAGGGCTAAGTGTTGGGCATCTGTCCTTGGAGAACTGAAATTGGTGAGATAAAGTTGCAGTTCTTCCCCTTGGGAAGCAGCAAACTGGGAACTAGATGCTTATGTGTGAGCATACTGATTCTGGCCAGCTCTCAGTCTTTTCTTAAAACCCACTACAAGTCTCAGCTCCTCTGGAAAGCCTGCCTAGACTTTCTGCATGGTGAGGCTGTGATACCTGGCCTGTCTGAGCACACAGGGGACTGTGATCTCTTAGAGGACAGAGACCATGGAAGCAATCTAAGTGACATTATGTAATTCTATCCCTGTATCTCCTAGTACTTGGACGCTAAGCACATGATTGTTGACTGAATTGGTAAATATAAACACATAGATAATCAAATCAAACACATAGTGCCTCTTAGAAAGCAGTTTGGATTCCCCTCCGCTGCAGTAGCAGCTAGCCTTCCTGAGTGCCTGCCTTTTTCTCTGTGTACTGATTTCTTTATCCTTTGTTCATCCATTGTTGCTGTGTAGATGAGAAGACAGAGGCTCAGAGAAGCATGGAAACTGATGCTGGAGTTCTTACCCAGCAGGCCAGCCCAGGACTGGGCTCACAGCACCTACACTGCTTCTGTAGTGAGTCTTTAGACAAACAATAGGATTTTTACTGGGTCTTTCTTTTTGCTCCTTTATAAGTGGAGATGTAGGATTTGGGGCTCTGCTGCAAGCTTCCCAGTCATTATCCATTCATGTGTGGTCAGATTCTTTTTTCTGGGCTCAAGAACTACATCTCCTACCCAATAACCCATGGGCCATTGAAAGCAAGTCATAGGGAAATTCTTTACAAGTACAAGTGCTTCTTAGCCTAATGGAAAGAAAATCTTCATAACTCTCTTTTTAAAATATTTCCTTATTTATTTATTTATTTATTTATTTATTTATTTATTTATTTATATGAATGTACTGTCTGCATTTAGGTCTGTGCACCCGGGTTGTGCAATGCCGAGGAGGTCAGAAGAGGGCATCGGATTCCCCTGCAACTGCAGTCAAAGACGGTTCTCAGCCACCATGTGGGTGCTGGGGATCGAACCCAGGTCCTTTGCAAGAGCAGTTGGCGCTCTTAACCACCAGGCCATCTCTTTAGCCCCCATAACTCTTTTTCTTACAGATCCTGGGAAGCCTCTTTTCTTTGTCCTTGAGTCTATTGACCGTGTATGAAATGTCCAGGTTGAGACAACACTGTAGTTTTCTGATGTCACAGTTGTCCAGCCTGCTGGCTGCATCCAGTGATGGGCATCATATTTAGGGAAAATAGAACCTTGCAGAATGTTGGACCCAGGTATGACTCTAAGTCACATTCATGCAAGGATGGAAATGCCAGATAGTGTTATAAGCCAATCATTTCTAGAGTATTATTCATTGTACCAATGAATTTTTCCTTTTATTTGCTTTGTGTGTGTGTATATATAAGTTTGTGTATGTGGGTTTCCATGATTTCAGAGGCCAGAGGCCAACATCAGGTTATCTTATCTTCCTCATTTTCTCTCATAATAATAGTTTTTGAGACAGGGTCTCTCACCGAACCTGGAGTTCACTGATTCCACTAGACTGGCCAGCCAGAAAGCCCCAGGGATTGTCCTGTCATCTCTTCCCTGGTGGTGGGACTACAGGCACAAGCTGCTGAGCTTGGCTTTTTTTGTGGGTGCTTGGGATCAGGACTCAGGTCCTCATGCTAGAGTGATAACTGCTTTACCAACTGACTCCATCCCTGGAACCCCAAGTGAAACTCAGTAATGACTCCTCTGACTCCAGACTTCGATAGCAGCATTTGCTGTACTTACAGTCATATCCTTTGTATTATAAATGACTGTTCCTCAAATGTGAATTCTTAATTAGGATACTTGAGATGTTACTAATGTAGATTCCCTGTTTAGGCTATGTAAATGGTAACCAAATGTTAACATTTGAATAGCATATGCTATAACCAAATGCAACCTAGAAACATTTATGGGCATCTAGCTATCATCATCACAGAGCTTTGAAATAAGTCACAGGGACCATATGTTCAGAGGTTCAATAGAGTAGGGCTTCTTAAACATCTAGTCATTTTTTTACCTGAAAAATACTTATGGGAACCTATGCATATATGTATATAAAATGCATATGCAAATCAAACGTTTATTGCCAATAAACTATAAAGAAATGTATTCTAAAACAGTTATTTGGTACATATAATTTTGCTAATACTTAAAGTGTTTTTTTTAATTATTTTTTAAAAATCTTAGGTGCATGAGTATTTTACCTGCCTGTGTGTAAGCCCATCCATGCCTCCAATGCCCATGGAGCAAGACAAGACACTTGTGTTCTCTAGAAATGGAATTATGGACAGTTGTTAGCTGCCGTGAGGGTGCTGGGAACTGAACCCTTGTCCTCTTTAGGGGCAGCCAGTGCCTTTAAGCACTAAGCTATCTCTCCAGCCCCCAATTTTACCTTAAAAAAGATTAAAGCAATTTAGCATACTAATTACATGGATATGCTTGTTTATTTAATTTATTATTATTATTATCATTTCATCATCATCATCATCATCTTGGCTTTTGAGACAGGGACTCCCTATTGCCACAGCTGGCCTGCAACTCACTATGAAGACCAGGCTGCCCTCAATCTCACAAAGATTCACCTACCTTTGCCTTCTGAGTGCTGGGATTAAATGTGCACACCACCGCACCCAACTTTGTTTATTTTTACATAAAGAGTTGAATCTTGGCTATGAGATTCTGAAAGTGGAGAACATCTTCAACACTTTTCATCCTCTAGGTATTTTGATTTTATAATTGGCAGTGCTGAGAACTCTGCTTTGCAGAAGGACACAGCATGGAATGGCAGAAGCGTGTTTAGAGTCATTTCAGAAATTGTTGGAGCTTCTTACCTAATCCCATGCCAGAATTCATCTACTGATTTTTTTTAGGAAGCTCAGGCAAGTAACTGGAACCTCAGTTCTCAATTCTAATACAATACAACCCAAAGATAATGCTTATTTGATTCTTACATGCTGAGGAATGATTGGAGGGAAATATTAGAATTCTCTGGTTTTTGTAATGAAAACATTGTCTTTCTATAAGAGAAGAAAATTTTGTATGTGCGGTGAAAGTGCTGCAGTTCATAATGCACACTCGTCTTAAATTTGAGCTGAGGTGTTTCAGACGGTTATTCCTTGGTGCTGCGTCGCATTGCAGTATAAAGCACAGGTGTGATCAGAAGGCTGCAGTTGAGCCGGATGCAACATAGGAGAACGCTGCCAGAAACACCTCGGATTCATTATGTGTTTGATTTTAATTTAGCTTTTTGGTCATTTCACACTCTGAAACTTTTACTATTGCCAAATTTTCCATGTCCCCTGCATTCGGTCACAGGAGTCATAATCCACTTTAAGAAGTGGTCAGCTGGGGGCTGGAGAGATGGCCTAGCGGTTAAGAGCACCGACTGCTCTTACAGAGGACCCGGGTTCGATTCCCAGCACCCACATGGCGGCCGAGAACCGTCTGAAACTCCAATTCCAGGAGAACTCCAGCTCCAGGGGAATCCGAGACCCTCTTCTGACCTCCGCGGCGTTGCACGACACAGGTGCACAGACTTGCATGCAGGCAGTACATTCATACACATACAGAAATAAATAAAATTATAAAAAAAAAAAAAAGAAGTGGTCAGCTTTGAGGTCAAACGTGATGTGTTCAAGTTCCATCTCAGCTCTGGCAATGGGCAGGTGACCGTGTCTCAAGATTCTGAGTTACTTATAATAGCGCCTATCCCACAGGCTTGCAGTGAGGGCTAATTAGGTATTTATAAAACACTTAGATCAGGCCCTGGCACGGAGCCTCAGATATACAGAGCTAACGTAATTAACCCCAGTACCTGTCATGCTGTGGGATGCTCAGCAGGTGCCTGTGGAATGAGTGAAGACAAAGTTCCCTGGAACAAGAAGGAGTGTGGGAAGGAGGATTCTTTGCAGGCCTATAGGGTCTTTGCCAGGCAAGAATGGCCACGAGTGGATTGATGGACTCTCTTTCTCTCCAGTAGCCACAACTCAAAGTTGGGCTTTGTTTGGCAGTGAGCGCAGAAGAGACAAAGTCTTTTGAATTATCCTAGCTTCCTCTCCTGCAGTCTGGCTTTTGAGGAGGACAGAACCTGTTCAGGCTATATGAAACGTGAGGTCCAGTGGTAAATGAATCACTCTAGCTCAGATCCCTACTGTCCCCACCTGTTGGATGGATAGTCAGCATCCTTCTGCTGCTAAGGTCCAAGGGAAATCGTGCTTCCCGGTGGGGCTTCCCACAAGAGAGGAACTACAGGATACATATCCTTGTCTGTTTCCCAGCAGAGTGCTTGGGGTTAGCATTATCTGTTGTCAGTTTTGTCTCTGCTTTACAGAGGGAAGCATTCCCAGGGAGGACAGGTGTCTTCTTCACTCGGTTTTGAATGTATGTCCCCCTGACTCTGTAATTCTTGCTGAGAAGGAAGGCCTGTTGAGTGTTTTTTCTAGCCCCTTGCTGGATACTCATTCCATCTACTGGGTCTCTAAGCTAATCCACCAGTTTAACCTGCAGCTCACAGGTTGGAGTTATGTGGTAGATGGGCTGAAGGAGATGGTGGAGGGCTGGTAACAATACCGACCTCTGTTCGCTCATCTGGTCAGCGGTCCTTTATCTCTGTGTTAATTGTCAAGAGCCCTAAAAGATGACTTTTCCCCATTGGATTGCAAGGAGAAGTCTGAAGTCAGAGACCATGCCAGCCTTCATTAGCTTGTGTTGAAAATTACAAGAACTAATCCATCCTTTAATTCCCCTAAATTAAACCTCACTGATGGATGAGATGATGTAGAGTAACCATGAGGCCCGAGAAACACTCAATCATCTGGCATCTAACAGACCTCAAGAGCCAGGGCAGCATATGATAAAGCATGCTTGTGGGACCTTGCCGGTCATCTGCTCTTTGCGAGTCAATCTCATTTCCTTACATATGAAATAGGGCTAAATCCACTAGCCCTCAATGGTTGTGACAGTGAGATTCTCTGAGTTAAGTACCTGGTATTAGACAGAAGCTTAAGCAGTGTTTTTTTACATCTCCAGAAGTGAGCCTTAACACCCAATATGGGCTTCAAACTCTCATTCAAACATTTGATATGTATTTATAAGTAGTGTATATGGTTGCTATCTTTGAAAAAAAATTCAGCTCTAACACAGATGAGTTTAGAGGTTATAGAGACCCTACATTTTAGGGTGAAGAGTGTAGGTCAGTGATAGAACATGTGTGTGACGTAAATGAGTCCCTGGGTTCAGTCCTCAGCACTGCTGTAAACAAATCCTGAATTTTTATGGACAAAGATCATGTAACATGTGTTGAACACCAGCTACTATAAAGCACTTTACATATTTAAGTATAGTTGTGGGAACATTATTGTGCCTGTATGTTAAATGGAGCTCTGAGAGGTTGAGTGAGAAAGCCAAGGTCATCCACCCAAGTGGTAGAGTTGATGTCTGATCTGGCACTGAGGCCAAAGCCAATGTCCCCATTCACAAATGCCACATAGACAGGAGTGTTGAGTGTACATATGCCAGTCAGCTCATGCCATCTGGCTGACCTGAACATCAGACTCCAAATAAGTTCCTTTGCTAATGTTTGATGTGTGGTAAGTATGCCCTGGGTCCAGGGAGCCCCCGTGAGTGAGGAAGTGGAGAGACAGGATGAGGGGCAACTGGAACCCTGGGGCTTGGGAGCCAGGATTTGCCTCTGCCTAGCTCCCATTTAGTTGCTTCTTTGTGGGTAATGGACTCTTGTGGGAGAAGGATGGTGGTAAGGAAGAGCGCAGTTAGAGACAGCAGGAGGCCTTGATGGGATTGAATGATAAGGATCCATGGTGAGATGCACTGAGATGCAGCCACGTGGCTGCTTTGGAGCATAGAGACGGAGAGCTCCCTAGGGAGGGGCTCAGCTCCAAGCTGGACCTTGTAGCCTGCCCCTTCCCTACTATGCTGGCTTAAACCTTTAACATCTAGCCTCTCATCCATTAAATGGGCCTGGTGCTGGGGACACCAACCTGATTTATCATTGGCCAAAAGGTCACATTCTACCTTGAACTTCACTTATTTCCCGAATGGATTTCGTGGGATGATTTTGACAGATAAAGCTCTTTACCAAATTCTCGCCCTGGCTTAGGTTTAAAAGGACTGCTGGGAAGAATCAAAATCAACACATTTATATTTCACAGAAAGAAAACATTTGGGTTGGCTTCGGCAAGGTTTCCTTCTTATAAAAGTTTGTTTTAATTTTTTTTTTCTGCTTTTAAGATATCAGGGTCTTGAGGGACAGCCAGCCTGTGTCTAATGTCTGGGGCCTGAGAAGATCTTTAAGAGGCAGGCCTACCCACTTAAATTGGCCTCTCAGATCAAGCCTGCCATAGATTTTCTGAGAGTTTAGACAACATAAAGGGGAGTTAACCCATCTCACATTGTAAATTATTTCTTCAAAGGAAGGATGAGGGAGCCAGGGAACGGTTTATCCTGATTCTTTTACATTTGGATTCTGCAACCGTTTACCCATCTGTATTTATCTCTGGTTCTTTGATTTGGGTGAAGTTGTGGTGGGGGTATAGAAAACTTTTATGAACAAATTTTTAAAAGTAACCTGTTTGGTTTTTGTTGAAATACAAAATGGGATTTTCCCAGGGGAACAAAAATGAATATCTGTTCATGGATAGCAAGACTGATTTTTCAGCCCTTGTCTAGGGGATTCAGTGGAAGGTAAATTATGTATAGAAATTAACTCTGCATACCCAGGCGGTCACTTGTCTCTCTCACTTGGGGCATATACTAATAAAACTAGCAAATTCTAACCACTAGTAAAATCCAGCACAAATAGTTGGACTCTATAGTCTTGAGATTCTGTAGGCTGAAAATAAGCAGGAATAGAAGACAAAGTTCCTAAAGGGTTTCGAGTTTGATGCTGTTGATTACGATGCTAAGAATTTAATAATATTGAGGACGGGTGGTGATGCTGATGATGAGGAAGGGGGAGGAGGAGAAATGAGAGGGGGAATAGGAAGAAAAGGAAGAAAGGGGGAAGAAGACATTTATGTAGAATCTATGCCAGTCACTAGCCCCAGCTAGCCTGGAACTATGTAGACCAGGCTGGCCTCAATCTGACAGCTGTCTCTCTGCTTCTGCCTCCTGAGTGCTGGGATTAAAGGCATGCCACTATGCCTGGCATCTTATTTAGCTAGCATACTAACAAACACCTGCTTAAAGTAGGTAGTTTTCAGTCTCATCTAATAGATATCTATAAGCCTTTGCCCAATTCCACAAAAAAAGAGTAAGTAAACCATTTTGGTTCACACTCAGATCTCCAACCGTTGTGCTATGGTGTGCAAAAGTAAGGTAAGTGGATGTGTGGGGGATTGCTGGAATATAGTATAGTGTGTGTTGGAGCAGAGATGCCCAAGGCATGTTGGCAAGATGGGTGGGAGAGGCGTACCTCTGCCTAGAATGCTGTGCCTAGGGCACAGTCTCCTAGAGGAGGTTCTACCTGAACTGCACCTGGAAGGCCAGTGACAAGCATTTCCTTTTAGCAGGAAAAGAAATGAAGGCTTTGCTTCTGAGGGTACAGCTGATGGGAGATCTTGAAAGACCCAGGGAATTGGTCAGGTTAGGCATGGGTAAGGACTAGGTAGAGACAATCAAATTTCTCCAGTGGAAGTTCATTTTACTATGTAAGTTTTTAATTTTATTATTAAAAAATTATATGGTAGGAGTATTTTTGTCTGCATGTATATAAATCCATCACCTGTGTACAAACCCACGAAGGCCAGAAGAGGGCATTAGATTCCCCCAAACTGGAATTATGGATGGTTTTTAGCTGCCATCTATGTGTTAGGAACTGAACTCAGATCCTCTATAAGAGCAGCCAGTGTTCTTAACCACTGCACCATCTCTCTAGCCCACTGTGTGGGTTTTTTTCTTCATTCTGTGGTTAGGTTGACAAGAAGCCTTTTTTAGGATTATATATTATGTCTACATAGTTGATTGTGGAGAAAAGAAGCTAAGGCAGCATTTGCTCATAGACTGTACAGTGTCAGAAAGGGTCCTGACACTCTGTCTTGTCACTGCCCAGTGGTGGTAATTTATACCTCAAACAGCAGCTGGGAAGTAAGGAGCCTTGAAAGCAGGCAGATTCGCTGGTTAACTTTGAGTTAACCCAGAGGTCAAATGCAGTTTCTGTCTAGCACATTAGATAACTTTGGAAACGGTTGACACGTTGCAGGTAGCATTACAGGAACATCCACACTTGTGATAAAACGAGTTATTTATGAGGTAGCTATGATTTCAAATGTAAAAGAAAAAAACCCTGTAAATCATGACGGCCCTGGTAACAACCCCAGTTGGATGTTGCTGACTTTTCTGGGATGGCGAAAGGGAGTCTAGCCAGTAGTAAAACAGGAAGACCTGTTTGGGGCGGACGGGGAATCCAGTGTGTAACTGCTGATTGAGAGACTCTCTGGAGGTGATCCCTTCAGCCTTGGGATTGGTTGTCTTTGGTGTCCTGAGTTACTATAGAAAACGTTAGTGATTCCCAGCTGATTTATTGTTGTCTAGAAATAAGTGGAAAACAAACTGGTTGGTTTTAAAACTGTTTCCACAAAGCACTGCTAACCTAGTCATTTCCTGCATCGATATCTCACAGTTATTACAAAATGATGTTCTAAAATAATGAAACAGGTGCCAAAGATTCACCTGCAGTCTGAATTCTTCCCTCCCAGGATATAGGAAAACGTCTGCTGTAGTCTACAGTAACACACTTCAGGGAATTTGTAGCTATTTTTAAATACATCATTCCCTTAAAACAATGGCACTAGTGTTCGCTCAGATATATGAGTAAGTTAAAAGTTATTTTTCAAACATGTTGTTGACACCAGAAGAGCAGAAGTGAAGTAGGAAGAGGGAAATTGCCCTGGGCACTGCTTAGATTCTTTTCCTCTTTCTTTACTCCCTTGTCTGTTACTGTACATTTGAGCTATACACCACATGAGAACTGGCCTTGGAACATGTCCTAACAATGCCATTTCTAGCTAGAAATCTGGGGTAGATGACATAACCCTCTGAGCTCTGGGATGATAAGTACCCCGTTTAGCTCCTTATAAGGCTGCCATGGGGAACAATTGAAGTTCCATGTCTAAGAGTTCTCCGAGCACTTGTGAAGCACCATCCAGATATGCAGTGGTGAGTATAGACTCCCTAAGACAAAGGGTCGAATTGGATTCAAACTTCCTTCTGTCCCCTCCACGGAGCACAAGGCCATTTGTTGAACAAAGAGGCCAACAGCCAGCAGACATCTTTATCTCATCATTGGCCTAGTTGTTACTACGGGCCTAGCGTATTGCTTGCTTAAGCTTTTCATTTATTTATTTATTTTTTTTATGTGTATGAGTGTACTGTCTGCATGTAGGTTGGTGCACCCATGTCACGCAATGCCGAGCAGGTCAGAAGAGGGCATCGGATTCCCCGGAACTGGAGTTAAAGATGGTTCTTAGCCGCCATGTGGGTGCTGGGAATCGAACCCTGATCCTCTGCAAGAGCAGTCAGTGCTTTTTGGCTGATAGTGTTCAGAGCTGGGAACAGATGATATAGTCTTTCAGTTAGGAGCTGCCAGATCATTAACTAGAGGAAAAAGCAGGTTAAGATGCTATTAATTTTCTGCTTCTTGAGGACAGGGCCTCACCTTATCTAATTCTTTTTTAAAAAAAAATTTATTTATTATTTTTATATTATATGTATGCATGTATTGCCTGCATGTGTGCAAGTGCACCTGTGTCATGCAATGCCTATGGAGTCAGAAGGCATTAGATCCCCATCCCCCTACCCCTGGAACTGGAGTTATTGACAATTGTTAGTGGCCATGTGGGTGCTGGGAATTGAACCTGGGTCCCCTGGAAGAACACCAAATGTTCTCAACAGCTGAGCCTCTCTCTATCCCTGATCTTTATATTTCTTAGCCACAGAGGTTCTGAACTTGGCAGAGAGTAAGGACTATTTCTGGATGGAATTTTCTGTGACTCTAGGTCCTTCTTCTTGCACTGCTCCAGAACGGTTCCCATTTCCTGTTCTGACTGGGATTTGAATAGTGATGGGTTTGTATCTGTCCTTCCTCTGGCACTGGGCTAGGGGAATCCATATGCATTCTACAACGCTCTTCTCACATATTCTCTAGTTGCTCACTGGAGAGCCTGGCCACTCTTCTAATTTCTACAGGCATCATTGGAGATACCAAGAACCCCTGCCTCTGGCTCTCTCCACAAAAAAAAACCAAACAAACAGAACAACTGCATGGCCAAGTTCCTTACACATGCATAATAGGCCTTCATCATCTTTCAGCAATAGCTGCTCCAGATAATTACCTTGGACTTGGCTGGCTCAAAGAAGTAATTGTAGCTTTACATAGAGAAAGAGTGTAGCATGCTGGCAATACTATTAAGGTTGTAAGTCCATGCTGAGGGTGCTTTTTGAAAACCAAGGTTATCTGAGTTACAAGCCAGACATATAACAGAGAAGAAAGTGTTCTATTGGGTCCTCGTGTGTGTATGTGTGTCCATTTGTTCTTGTAGGCATGTGTGCATGAATGCATACGTATGTGTGTGTGTGCGTATGTGTGTGTGTATGTGTATGCTCGTGCTCAGGTGTGCACATGGAGATCTGAGGATAACCTTAGGTGTATTGTCTACCTTCATGTTGTTTGGTTTTGTTTAGAGACAGAGTCTCTCAATGGCCTGCAACTCACCAGCTAGGCTAGGCTGGCTGGCCAGCGAGCCCCAGGAACCTGCCTGTCTGTACCCCTCCAACACTGGGATTATAAGCACACACCACTATAGCCGCTAGGCTTTTCACATGGGTTCTGGAGAACAAACCCAGGTCCTTGTGCCTGCAAGGCAAGCACTTTGCTGACTGAGCTTCCCCCTCCAGCAGATGGGTCCTTGATGCTCATGAATATTATAAAGGAAGAAACTGCTACGTCTGTACATTTTGCCTAGGCAATGATTTCAGCATTTTTATAGTACCTGCTGCCTTTTAGCCCATTTGTGAAAGTAAGGTGTCATCGGGCACCCAGAAGCCTCAGCATGGCCCCTGCAGTGCTCTGACTCCCCGGGCTGCCACATCCAGGGCTGCGCTTCTCCTCAGGCCTTGGAGACGCTCTCCTCACATCCTGACTGATTCAACTATCGGTAGACCCTGTCTCAGAAAGACCAAAAAAAGAAAGACTTATTTCAAACATTTTATTTATTATTTTTATTTTATGCATATGAGTGTATTGCCTGCATGTATAAGTGCCCTTGGAGGTCAGGAGAGTGCGTTGGAGTCCTTGGAACTGGAGTTAGGGATGGTTGTTTGCCAACATCTAGGTGCTGGGAACTGAACTCATGTTCTCTGCAAGAACAGCCAGTGCTCTTAACTGCTAAGGCACCTTTCCAGCTCCCAAGAAATTTATTTTCAAACATTCTTTAGGACATTTATACAACTACCATTTTAAAAGAAAAGATCAAATGTTAATACTGAGATGAGTGTGCTTGTTTATTTTTAAATAAAGAATTCATCTTGGCTGGATATTTGATACTGCAGGATATAGAGCATCTTCAATGTTTTATAAGACTAACTGACATTTTGATTTTATGATTGTCAATGTTAAGAATTCTGCTTTACATAAAAATGCAGTAAGAAGTGGTAGAAGTGTGTTTAGGGCAATTTGAAAAATATCTAGAAATTCTGACCTAATCCCATAGCAAAATTCATTGAATGATTTTTTTTCCCCAATGAAACTCAGGTCAGCAAATCAAATAGTAAATTTCAAACGCTCTAAGAATATACTCCAAAGGTATACTAATTTAATATGTACATGCTGAGGAATGATAATAGGAAAACATTGTCTCTGTTTTTTGCAATGAAATTATCACATTTTATAACTTCCTATGACAGACTCATTACAGCGGTCTCGGATGTCAGCCTGGCATTTCCGGCAGTGTTGTTCCTTGGTGTCGTGTGGCCTGATTACCTTTGCAGCAAAGTACACACGTTATACCTTTAAAACCAAGGCTGCAATGAAATAGCACCTTGCAACATGGGCAAATGCTGCTAGAAACCCCCTTGATCCACCCAAGGTTTAATTTTGAATTAATTTCTGAGTGTGTCACATTCTGAAACCTTTTCATATTGCTACATTTGTCACAACGATATGGTAGAAATAGGGAAATAGACCTTACAGTGTTATGCTTAAACACCTTGTAGTGTTAGGGTAATGGAGAAGGCAGTCTGGAGCCTTCCCTTCTGCCCTCTGTAGTCACCCAGGACAGAAGTCTTTGTTTCACCAGGATGTCACATTCCTGTGGCCTTTGTGATTGCATGTTACCTGCATACCACTTATTTGATTACTAGTCATGTGTTATATGCTCTTTGCTTGCGTTTGTCACAGGCATGTAAAGGGTCCCAGACTCAGTCAAGCTGCTGTCTCCTGTATGGAACAGACCGATACCTAACTTGGCGTTGGTCTCAGGAATTTCCTGTAACGAGAACACCCACATTCAATTCCGTGACCACACAGGGTTGGGACTCACAGTTTAAGAAGCTGTATCCAGTCTGGGCGTGGTGTCAAACACCTTTAATCCCAGCACTTCGGAGGCAGAGGTAGGCGGATCTTTGTGAGTTCAAGGCCAGCCTGGTCTACAGAGTGAATTCCAGGACAGCTGGGGCTACAGGGAGACCCTGTCTCAAAAAAAAAAAAAGAAGCTGTATCCTAGATAACCCTGGGTTCCTGAAGGAGAGAAGCGTCAGATTGTTTCAGGATGTCTGACCATTCCTTAAAGAACTGTCAAGGACTGCCAGCCCTGCTTTCTCATTGTGTCTTTCAGTGGTTTCCTGTTTTAGGAACGCATTAAAATCTTCTGAAATCTTCTAAAATTTCTGATATCTAGGTCAGCTTCAAACCAATTAAACCAGATATGGGAAGGGAGCTTCACTAGTACGGCATCAACAGTTTTTAATGATGACCCAAAGTGCAGCAAGCTAGTTAGGGAGAGCTAAGATCATAGTGCATGGAATCACACACCACCCCCTGCCTCCTCTCTCTATGAAATTGAAGTTTCAGATATTCAGTCTCTATGGAGTCAAAACTGAGCTCTCCTAACCCCAAATCCAGAGAAATAAAACTTAAATATGTTATATTTTAATAAAAGAGAAAATTCCCAAACATTTTAGAGATGGTGCTAGTCACTGTCCTGGCTTGAATGTTCCCAGCAAAACTCACGTCCAGTGAAATCTCCAGTATAAGATATTAAGAACTGGTAACAGATGGGTGTGGTGGTCCATACCTTTAATCCCATCATTTGAGTTCTAGGCTGGTAGTGTTACATGGTGAGACCCTGCTTTGGAAAAAAAAAAAAAAAGTGATTAGGTCAAGGACAGGGGCAGAACTACTCTGACTATCTCAAGGAATGGGCCTGTTGCAAAATCAGTTTTGTTCCTTCCATGAGATTTACATCTCTTAACTTTGTGCTACCTTGACACTGTCCTTGAAGTATGCTGCTCTCCAGCAAGGCTGTCACCAAAAACCACCCCTCACCTTTCAGCCTTCAGCACCAGGAGCTGAATAAGCTCTTATTCTTGACAAGTTGCCTAGGCCGTGATTTTGTTATAGCAACACAGAAACAACCAGAACAACATAGGTTAAAAGAAAAAGATGCAGATGGAAGGGAAATAGCTACCCAGCGGGCTGCCGTAGAACATTTAAAAGCAGGCACCTTGCAGCCAGTGGACCTGGATTTGCACTTGGATTCTATGGGTGCTCCTGTGTGACCAGGGGACATCATCATACCCCTCTGAACTGCATATTGGAAAGTACGGATGACAAGGCTAATCAGGGTGGTGGTGCAGAGATTAGAATTCATGTCTTTGAGGATCTAGTACTATCCCCTGCCCTTCCCTTGTTTTGAGTTGGTAGATTCAGCTCCTTTTCCTAAACCTGTCGCCACACAGGGCTGCTACATGGATCCCTGAGGCTTAGAGACATCAGCTCTCCCAAGTGCTTTCTGAATTAGCAGGTGTGGTGTAGTGGGGATTCTGCACTCATGTTCCTGGAAAGGGTAGAAGTGTAAGGGAGAAGAGAAGAACTCAGAGTTGGGGCTGAAGGCCTTGCCTGCACACTTCAGTTTGTTTGTTTGTTTGTTTGTTTGTGACAGTTTCCAGGTAGCCCCAGCAGGCTTGGAACTATGTAGACCAGACTGCCCTGGATCTCACAGAGCTTTACCTGCCTCTGTGCCTCCTGAGTGCTGGGATTAAGGCAAGAGCCACCCTGCCCAGCCCCAGGACAGTTCTTATGCACCCATTTCTAAAAGTTGAATGATGATTTTCTAGCTCTACAGTGCTTCATGAGCTCCATGAGAAAGACAAGTTTTCATTCATTCTGTTACTTGTTAAGTGACTACGTGCCAGGCTAAGAATAGAAGTATCAGGTTAAACCATTTTCCACTATAAAGAACCAGAAAAAAAAAAAAAAAAGACTGATTCCATGGCTTGGGTAGGAATGTTACAAATTAAGCCTGGAACATTTTATTGTGCCAGAAAGTATGCAAACATAATCAGTGATGTCTAGAAGATATAGGAACCAACTTAAAGTAGCAAACATTGAACAATTTGAGCAATAAAATATATGATAATAGCTGAATAAAATAGAGATAGATGATAGATAGATAGATAGATAGATAGATAGATAGATAGATAGATTGATAGATAGATAGATAGATAGCAGGTGAAGGGTAAGGGCTCTTCCTTACCAGGAAATGGAAACTGATGTGTATAGAAATAGTAGATTTGGAAAGAGATCTTTTGCAAACATCATCAATGACTGTAAAATCTGTGGTGAGTGGGTTTGACAAGGAAGAGGATTTTTGTATGAATTCACATCGCTTACGCTTATGGGTTGTGGTAGAGAAAATGGTAAGTAGACAGTGGAGAAAATGGTGATTGTGACCATGTGATTGGATTACTATCACCCATGAGCAGATAGATGTCATGAGGCATCCAGATGTTTAGATCCAGGTATGTGGCATGCTGAAGAGAGCGCAGCATCGCTAGCATAGCATTCTGGCTGGGAATGAGCAACCTGCATCTAATCATGGGAAATACCAGGCCTGTTCAAGGAAGGAACATTTTATGTAATTACTGACCTATATTCATCACAGGCAATGCCATGAAATCAAAGGCTGGGAAGCAGTTCTGAGTTAAAAAAGACTAAAGATACATGACTAGTATGTGCAGTCAGTGATCCTGGCCTGGATTTTGTGCTGCAGGGAAAAAAAAATGCAATGAAAGTTATTATTGAGTCAGTTGAAAAGAAATTGGAGCCTGGCCACAAGGGTGGATTTCTACTAACGCTAGTTATATGTACATGGTACAGAATACTGTCTATCTTAGTTCCGAAGTATTAAGGGCCGAATGGGCATGAGGCATGCAACTTACTCTTCACTAGTTCAAAAATAAATGCATGTGCGGAATGCTGTCACAGCTGCAGGGGAATGTTGAAACTGACAAATTTGGCTAACAGGGGTATGTAAGACTTCTCTGGATTATTCTCAATACTGTTGCATGAAGTGGAAATAAATTTAAAATTAGTTATTTTTGTAAGTACTAGGGGAACAGTAGATAGCACATTGCAGCAGTTGGCCTTCATTTAGCTGTTTTAACATTGTCTGGCCTGTGATCTCCTTGTCTTTCTAGTGGAGATAGTAGAACTTTCTGTTTTACACAGACATTTGTGACAGGCTTTCTGACTGCAAAATAGGTAGACACTGATGCCTTAATCTAACTGTGCCTACACTTCCAAGATTTTGTATTTTTGTCAAAGCCTCTGCCCCTTCTCTGAGCAGTTCCTTGAGCTCATGAAGAATGGGGTGCTCAGACTACTGCTACCCACAGTGTTAGCAATAACAGTAATGTCTGGCCCACAACACTCTCTAGCCATATAGTGGTTTTCTAATCAGAATTATGTTCTGTCTACATGTATGTATACATGTGTGTGCCACATGTGTGTGGGGTCTATGGATGTCAGAAGAGGACATCATATCTTCTGGAGCAGACATTGCAGGTGTTTGTGATTTGCCCTGCTGAGTGCCATGTGTTTTGCCCAAAACCCTGTCAGATGTGTGTAGTTTTCTCTCAGTTTTCGGATATGCATGTGGGAACTGGTTCCAGACTCCCGTGATTAGCTGAATTTGTGGAATATCCTTTACATAAAATGCTGTAGGGCTGGAGAGATTGCTCAGTGGTTAACAGCCCTGGCTCTTCTTGCAGAGGACACAGGTTTGATTCCCAGCACCCACATGGCAGGTAACAACTGTCCACAACTCCAGTTCCAGGGGAATCCAACACTTTCCTCTGACCTCCACGGGCACTGCATGACAGGTATGCACTTACACACATCCAGGGAATATATTCATACACTGAAATAAAAATAATAAATAAGGGTGCTGGGACATCTTTGTGAAACCTCACTACACACACACACACACACACACACACGCACACACACGCACACACACACACACACCAAGGCTGGAGAAGATGAGGCAGAAATGCTGTCTTCAGATCGACATGGCTATAGCACATAGAAAATCACACTAGTCATTGCTATGTGCACAAGACCTGCACACGAACAAGCTGCTTTCCTCTGCTCCCTTGACTATGCCCAGAACCATGCATATATAAACACAAAACTGTATGTTGTGGGTTATCAAGGAAAAAAAGACACTAAGTTGGGAGGGGGCATGGTGTAGGGACATGGTGGGGCTTTGGAGAGGGAAGTGGGTAGAGGTATAATTCTATTTCATTGTATATACATATGGTGTGGTGGTTTGAGTAAGTGCCCCTGTACACTCATGTATTTGAGCATTGGTGGTGCTGTTTGGAGAGGTTATGGAACATTTAGTAGGTGGAGACTTGCTGGAGGAAATATGTCACTGGGGGCAGGCTTTATAGCTCCACCCCACTTCCTTTCTTTTCTAAAAAAAAAAAAAAAAAAAATCAAGTCAAGAAAAAAGCGTTAGTTCTGACCAAAAAGAAAAATTAAAAATAATAAAAATATTTAAGAAGTGTAAATCTTCACAAATAATCTGTGTGCCTCACCCTGCATACGTTAGAACCTTTCAGTGCACCTGAAGTCTGTGTCCTCTTTGCCCAGCATCCTGCCCAGCACAGAACTGGTAAGTGTCTGTATAATGACTAGTGGGAAGGAATATTCTAGAAAGTGTGATAACTCTGGAACTAGATGGAGTTGGCTGAGCGCTGGCTTCCCTCCTTTTTGCATCTTCCTTCTGCTTTTCTGAACCTCAGTTCCCAAGTTTGATGTGAGTAATCTTAGCCGAGAGAGATCCATGGTTACAAAGCTCTTCACGCCAGGTGTCCTCTGTTGTCTCTCCTGCGTGTTTTTTCATAGCCAATGTTCAACTTGCTTTCATCCAGCATTCCTTCTCTTGCTCCTGCAGAGTTTCACGTGCCGTTCTTATAGCAATCATTGTCTTGTTGCAGTTATTTGCTCTCTGCTTCCATTTAGGATGATTTCTTGAAGGGAAGAGATGATCCATTTATAATTTTGTATTCTCATTCCCTGGCACAATGCATGGCCTTCGGAGAGGACCACTCCTTGCCCATATTGCACTTTTATGGGATTTAGAAAAAGACACTCCCTCTGGCCAGAGGTAGTGCTGCAAGAAGATCGCTGGTGAGTAGATGCCTTTGGGTAAAGAAAAACTCCTTTATTTGGAGGGCCCAGCCCTGTGCTAGAAGAGGCACACCCTGCGGCACTATTCCTTACCACTGTGCAGTCTGTGTCGTCCATGGTAGCAACCATGTCTGTGAGCTACTCAGGGAATGATTGCTGAATGGCTGTCGACAGATGGGTGACAGGTGACATGTCCTTCCAGAATTTCTCTTTTAGACCCCTGTGGTGCCACCACTCTGGGAATTTTCCTGCTTTGGGGGGGTATAGTGATGTGCTCTTCTGAAGTAGTTCTTGAGCAGAAGCTCACCAGATGTCCAAAGCTTATCCAGGCCTCTGGCACCCAAACCAATGGCCAAGGTAAGTGGGTTTAGCAGGCTGGAGCCGTAGAGCAGGCCCCTGCATTTTAAAGCCTTCACTTTGAAAATAACAACAGATGTCCTGGTTCCTTGACCTCTGTCCAATGTGGTCCCCGAGCCTCCCTGGCTGCCACTCTTCCCTGGCTCAGGAATGGAAATGATGCAGCTGCATTAAATCACACACACATGCACACACACACACACACACACACACACACACACACACACAGAGAGAGAGAGAGAGAGAGATTGAGAGAGAGAGAGAGAGAGAGAGAGAATCATAGACATCTCATTTGACTACAGGTACTGAGGAGTTTACTTCTGATTTATTATTATCATTTTCCAATTAAAGTAATTTTCTTTTAAGATTGCAAAATGCTAAATATTTGTTACAAGACAGCTATTAAAGAATGTAATAATTCTACTCAGACATAATCATTATAAATACTTAAGTATACTCTCTCAGTCTTTGCACACACACACACACACACACACACACTCATGTAAGCACAGCTTCACCTCTCTTTGCTCATTGTATTTTGGAGCAACTTGGAAGTTTCAAGATTATGTCAATTTGTGGAAGCAATCAAGTGGTCAGCAAATGATTATTATCATACTAAGGATAGAGGTGAGATTATGTCTTAAATTCCATCAGTGTGCTTCTAGTCTGTCATTCCTGAAATGTGCTGTATGTAATTTGAGTCTTTCTCTGAAGCCAAACATACAAAGCACAAAGAACCTATGTCTTAGGAGATTGGCTGAACCCAGCACATAGTGTTCTATCTTTATGATGAAATACAGATTTCCCATTAAAAGGAAAATCTCTTCCTTTCAGAAGGTTGCAAAAGATGATACTTACAAAAAAAGGCAGGGAAGAAAAAAAAATCCCAGCTGGTTAAATTTAGGGCACTGAAAGAGGTCCAACTGGCAGATAGTCCCTGGCTCTAGGCCCACAACATTTTCATTTGATTGTGCACTGGATACATTTTCATTCATTTTAAGCCCTTGCCTTTCAGTATTTTGTTCCTTGGAGACAGGCAAACTAGTATCAATAGCTCTCTTGGCCCCCATCAAATGGCTTGATTTACTTAAGTGGTCCATTTTGCCGTTCCTGTAAGGAGGGACTCGTATTTGCTGACGCATTTCCAAGAAGTTTTGTACAAAGGAATGCTGGGATTCTGACCATTTTTCTCATTGGTACCTTTGCCTGAAACTGGGAGATGCTGGATGAAGGACTGCCTGCTGTGTACGGAGAGGCCATTCTGGAGCTGCAGGCAGGAGACCTAGCTGCACAGTCAGCTCTGACACTGATAGAATGGGTACAGCTGTCGCCAAGTTTCCTAACTGCCACGGATCTTCATTTCCTCACTTGAAACATGGGGATAATCACCTCTCATCTGCCTTTCTCCCAGAGATGTTGGAAAAGTCAAATGACCTAATCAGTGTCTCCCACATTCAGCTGTACATTCATTTCACCTGGGAGGAGGTGAAGACCCTTTTGACTAGTCCCCAGCCTGACTAGCAACATCTCAATCCACACGCACGGAACCTGAACGCTGATGATTTTTATATATTCTATGAGATTACATTGTATAATCAGGACCGAATGTCACTGAATTTCACAGAAATACTGAACTGGAAGGCCAGAGAATTCAGTCACAAGAAGAGATGAAGCTTTCCACATTTGCAGTATTCTTATGGTGGCACATGTAAGGTTTCAGGTTGAAACCTGGAAGGACCCTCATGTCTCCATGTGCATACTATGTCTGAGTACTCTACCCTCTCAACACCCATGGAAAAATACTTGCCTCCTATGCCCCATCCAGTCTAATTCATTTTCCTTCTCTGTTCCATTGCATTTTAGACTCCTTTATTTACCTTGTGTTCTTCTGATGCTGGTGCAGAGGTGTAGAATAGACTTCATACTTGGCTAATGAGGGTGGGTCTGTAGTCTGAAAAAGATTGACTCAGAGGTGGCGTATTTTGGGATGCAGACATGCTCAGCTCGTAGACAGCTGTAGCTCCACGAGGGATCTACTGTTGCATATGTGAACTTCACTTTCTCACTTTCCTGTGCCTGTATTTGCTGTGACAAATATAGGTATAGAGCTTTCTTATTTATAAATCTGAGTGACCCTTAATTGGGTGACTCAGAGCCTCTTCTTCCATGTTCCCATCCTCCCCCCCAAATAGTAGACCTTATATATTGTATTTTCTTTCTCACAAACCTAACCCATTCTGGCATTTTAATTTTATATAATTTATTAAAGAGATTCCTTAGCACGATATTGGAGATAATTCTACTTACTTCCTTGACTTTGCAGAAGTGAGAAGCCTCTAGGCCAGATATAGTGGAGACTTCTCTCTCATTCTGTTTAGACCTTCTTCCACAATCTCTGGTCATCCTTGGAATACTGGGCTATGTAAGTAGCTTTGTTGAGCTTCATGGAAATCTCAGTTTCTCTCTCAGTGCTCAAAGTGGCCAGGGAAATTCCATGGCTACTAAGTGTCTAGGACTTGAATCCAGGTCTTCAGATTCTAAGTCAGGCTCCTGTCTTATATTCAGGTTATAAAGGTTCTTGCTTCATTAAGACTCGGATCGCTGGTAAAGAGGCTGCTCTATGCAAGGCATTAGCCTGGCAAGGGTTAAATTTGGGGTACCACCGCATGCCTCACCTCCCAGAAAGTGAGTGAGCTTTGCCAGACTAGTTACCTCCTGAAGCCATAACTTTGGGTCTCCTGCTTGCCTAAGGCTACCATGATTGACCAATATGCCAGATCCTTCCTAGTAGTGGAGACAGAGTTAGGCTGGGAAAAGGATCTTATGAAAAAATAGATTTACCTCTCTTGACTTACATGGTCCCCAGGGGATTGAGAGCGCCCTCTCCCAGACGGCTGTCTCCGATCCATGGCGATAGGCATCCTGAGTAAATATTCTGATAGACTAAACACACGTTGTCCATGTTGGCTGCGGAGAAGCAGCCAGGGAACGCGCCCAGCGTAGTCCCCAGTGTGGCAGCCTGACTTGTTAATCATCGCCTAGGCAGGCTGGACAGAGATTTTTGGCTTGGGGCACATGCACTACCCTCTATGCTAATGTGAGCATTCTTAGGACTATAATTTCTGTTCTGACCTCCACGGCCAGTCCTTATAGAGAACATAGACATAAAACAATTCTTGAAATGTCAGAAAGAAATTGCATCTAATGTGGGGTACCTCTGCCAAGGAAAACATGCTTCGGCTTCGAGCATTCCCACACAAACAGGGGAACTTGAAAACTACTCTGGGATCTGCCTTGGAGCCTGAGCGCTTTTCCATGCCCTTTAATAACCTGTAATGCGTGTACCAGCTAGCTCCATGCAGACCCCCCATACACTGTGACCAAGGTAGGGCTGCAGATGGGAGGTGACAGCTGAGACCTATGTGAACTGGTATCAGCTAGAGAGCCTTCCCTGGGGCTAAAGCAGGAAGATTTATAACAGGAGTAGACACCATATACCATAATGTCCTAGCTGCATCTGTTACAGTGGAGAATGTGATCTCTAGTTGGGTCTTGAACTCTTGGCCCTGCTGATAGCTGATACTAATGGCTAAGAAGCATGTCCTCCACCCTTCAGAGTTTTGCTTTAGGGGATCCACACTCTGTCTCCTAAAATGTTGTATATAGATCCTACTTAGAAATAATAATACTATTTTGGTAATAATTGCAGCCAATATCTGTGCTTACCATATCCCTAAATTGTCTCATTCTACCTCTCCCAGGCACACTGCAGGATGAGGTTCTGTTACCTACACTTTACAGAGAAATCTGGAATGGTTACCTAACAGTTCTAAGCTCACATAGGCCACAAACAATCCTTTCAGCCAGTGCAAGGTGACTCATTAGGACGACCAAGAAAACATTTATTTATGTTTATACTTATTTGTATCGCATGAGTACTTACATGAAATATTTGTATTAAATATTCACATATTTTAATTTATGTATATATCATATAGTCCTATAATGGTGCAGAAATATATGTATATAGTTCTGGATAACTAAATATACATCTAATAGAAGTTTGGGCTGAAATATTTCTTAGTAATCATCCAAATTCAGAGGGTACTAAACTTAACTTTGAAATTCTATTGAAAAAAAAATCTCTTTCCTAATGAAGAGCTTGTATTAATAAAAATCATGGGAAATCTGCTTCTTTCAATCTGCCCCTTGAGGGCAGATAGTTTTTCTTTTCTTGCTCACCACTGTATCCCCAGACCAGGCTTCAGTATGGAAGGTGAAGTAGAGTTTGCAACCCAGATGAAGATAGAATTCTTTTTTTTTTTTAATTTTTTTTTTGTATGTGTATGAATGTATTGTTTGCATGCAGGTCTGTGCACCCGTGTCGTGCAATGCCGCGGAGGTCAGAAGAGGGTGTCGGATTCCCCTGGAACTGGAGTTCTCCTGGAATTGGAGTTACAGATGGTTCTCAGCCGCCATGTGGGTGCTGGGGATCGAACCCGGGTCCTCTGCAAGAGCGTCGGTGCTCTTAACCGCTAGGCCATCTCTCCAGCCCCCGAAGATAGAATTCTATAAGCAGAATGTTAGTTCATCATACAAATTCATGTGTTGAAACCCTAATCCATAATATGATGGTTTTAGGAAGTAGAAACTTTGGTAGGTGGTTGGGTGACAGTAGAATCCTTTTTTTAAAAAAAATTATATTTATTTATTTATTTATTTTTGTCTTTTCAAGACAGGGTCTCCCTGTAGCTCCAGCTGGCCTGGAACTCACTTGCTGGGCATGGTGGCGCACGCCTTTGAATCCTAGCACTTGGGAGGCAGAGGCAGAGGCAGGCGGATTGCTGTGAGTTCAAGGCCAGCCTGGTCTACAGAGTGAGTTCCAGGACAGCTGGGACTACAGGGAAACCCTGTCTCAAAGAAACAAAAAACAAAAATAAATAAATAAATAAATAAATAAATAAATAAATAAATAAATAAAGGCACGCGCCACCATGCCCGGGGACAGTAGAATCCTTACATGTAGAATTAGTGGCTGTATTAGCTGCTTCTCTGTTTCTGTGATAAAACATCATGACCAATGTGACTCATAGAAGGAAGAGTTTATCTGGCTTACCATTCCAGAAGGGTTAGAGTCCATCAATGTAGAGAGGCATTGTGGCAGAGGTGTTAGAGATGGCCAGAGCAGAAGCTGAGAGCGCAGGTCTTCAAGCATGTCAAAGGCTCACTTCTTCAAGCGTGCACAGGAAGCAGAGAGAGAGAAACCAGAAATGGGGCCAGGCTGTGAACTCAAAGCCCCCGGTGACAGTGATGTTGTTCCTCCAGCAAGGCCGCATAGCCTAAACTTCCCCAAACAGTGCCAGTGACTGAGGACAAAGGGTTTAAATACTTGGAGCCCATTTCTCCTTCAAACCCCCACAGTGGCCTTATAAAAGAAGTCCCAGGAAATGCCCACACTCCTTCCCTCATCTATCCTTAAACTAAAATTGAACGTTCACCAGACTCTGCACCTGATAACACCTTGATCTTACACTGACTAGCCTCTAGACTGTGAGAAATACATCCCTGTTGTTCATGAGTCACAAAGTCTATTAGAGTCAATCAGTATAACGCGCAGGTTGGTGGTACTCTGTTGTGATTTATGATATATCCAGTGACATGGCATAATGTGTTTAATGGTCGTCCTTTTTGAGTCATGCCCTGCTCAGTGTGCTGTGCAGAACGGGGTAAATGCACAATGCACCTTCTGCCCCTGCACAAGCATTTGGACTGTCTCATATAATGAAGGTTGAAGCCAGTGCTTTCTTAGTGGAAAGGGATGGGAGTCAGGAGCATGAAAGGGAAAGAGAAATGTTAAAATAAATGAAATCAGGTCCAAATGTGGTGTCACAAAGCAGGTTTTTCTGATTACCTCTCCATGCATGGACAGCTTTCCTTTTTCCTACTCCATCCTTGTCAGGGAAGGGAAAGCTTTTGGCATAGCTGAGCTAGCAGGGGACGGTTCAGTTAAACTGGTAAATTTTGAGCCTGGCCTTGGATAGACGAGGAGGAGAAAAGTTGCTATAGTTGAAGTGTTTGGTATCCCAATGCAAACTTTCTTTTTCCCTTCTTCTCATTGAAGAAATGCGGAAGCCGAAGAGCCTTAGAGCACCTGTGCACCTTGCCCAAGCTCACAGGGCGGATGTGCTGACCCTGGGTGCTGTTCCCCTTAGCCAGCACTTCTGTCGTGAGCTGGATGTCATGCTCAGCTGTCTGCCATCTGAACTGCTGCTGGAGTTGTTCCACGCGCTAAGGGTCTAGTGAGTCACCCCCTCAGTGGCCAGTCTTATCCTCCCAAATTCAAATCATTTCCAGTAGTACTTAAGTTTCTCCAGGTGGCAAAGCGGGAACTTACAAGCTTCTCCATTTTTTTTTTTTTAAACCTTTTGGGCTTATCCAGTTCAGCCAGTTCCTTCTGTCTAAAAAGAAAGGAAAGGAGAATTAGTCTTGTGGGCGGAATGGGATGGGCTGTGCTGTGCTGGGGAGAAGAGTTTCATTTTTCATTAGACATTTGTAAACTTACATGTGCTATCTGAGTTGAGCCAGTAGTTTTGACCCTTGTAGCATAAATGTCTTGAAGATCTCTTCCTCAAATATCTGAGTTTCTTACAATCACGTGATCAGAATTCCTAGAAGCGCTTGTTCAGCCCTGAATGCCCCCCTCCAGCCTCCGGTATTTACAAGTTCCATGTTATCCAATACTTCATATGAGTGCAAGAATGGCTGGATTTGGAATCAGTTAGCATCAGCTAGCCCATGCTTTCCAAAAGGAAGAAAGGATGCTTTGTGAGTGTTAAACTATTTCAAAATAGTAAAGGAAGCAGAATTGGAATTGAAATTACCTCCAAGCTATGAGTCTATAAGGGCAAGATCACCACTCATTATAGGAAATCATTGTGAAATACAACCCAAAGCTTTCATGTAACAACCTCGCTAAATTTACTAGAAAGTTCCAGCATCTCCAAAATAACATGTCAAACTAAGTCCCAAACTCTGCATCCTTTGTGAATAAGTGCTCTCTAGGGATATGACTGAATTTTTTAGTTAGAGCCCAGAGGAACCCAGTGAAGGCCAATATGAAGGCCTATTCATGATTCATTGTCCATGGTCTTTAGCAATAAATGATCATGGCTTACTTTCCCAGAGGTCACAGAGAAACAAGCAAAAGAGGCCAGTTAGTTTACTGAGTTCCTTTGCCCTGATCATATTCATCATCTGAGCTTCCATAGAATGTGGGAGGTGACTGTTGAGCCCTTTGTATTTTGCAGCAAATCTTTTTAGAGCGTGACTATGTGACAAACATTGCTCTAGGCAGGCTGCACTGTTGAACCAGAAAAGGCCTTATGAGCCGACATTCTTGCGGTAAAGACAGACAATAAACAAGTAAATGAAATACTAATAAAGAACATGGCAGTTCGTGATAAGTGATGTGCAGAATACACCGAGGAATGGAGGGGGCTTATAGCAAACTCGATTCTGACGTGAAAACAATGTGTGCAGTCTTAGCTGACAAGTGCCACCCCAAGAAGAGAGAGTATGTATGCAGGTTTCTCAGGAGCAAAGGGAACTTTGTGCAGGAGTGTTGGCCAGGAGCTAAGGCTATGGTGCTCTTGGCTACACTTGGCTTAGCTTCTTCAAGGCGGAAGGAGGGGGACTGAGCTATTTGGTGTTTAGAATTTTTCTTAAAGACACACTCACCATCTACTCACTCCTGCTTTATAAGGTCAGGCCCTATGCAACTTCCTCTGTGATACATAAAGGACCCATGGAAGATGACTTGTTATATTCTAACACCCCAAAGAAATGAAGAGACATAGAGAGACCTGTGATCGGCATGCTGCATAGTGCTTGAGTCATCCATTCAACAGTAATTGATTGCTTATCAGCCACTGTTGTAAAGAAACTGTGTTCAGGTAAGATTCTGTTATGGAAGAAGAGGACCTGAGAAGTTAAGTCACAGAAGGAAGACAAGAAATGAAATAAGGTGGTTTGGGTTCTGCACCCGAGTTGTGGTCAGGTGTATCAGATCCTACAGAGTCTAAAAGAATTGGCTCTGTAGACTAGTGACTTATGTGAGGAGACATGTATGGAGTGGATTGCAGAGGCTGTGAGTGTGGGACAAGCAGAAGCAGTGGACATGGCCATAGTGGGAAGGGTTAGCAGACAGAAGGACCTAGGAGGCAGTGGACATGGTCACAGTGGGAAGGGTCAGCACACAGAAGGACCTAGGAGGCAGTGGACATGGTCATAGTGGGAAGGGTCAGCAGACAGAAGGACCTAGGAGGCAGTGGACATGGTCACAGTGGGAAGGGTCAGCAGACAGGACATAGAAGGCAATGGACATGGTCACAGTGGGAAGGGTCAGCACACAGAAGGACCTAGGAGGCAGTGGACATGGTCACAGTGGGAAGGGTCAGCACACAGAAGGACCTAGGAGGCAGTGGACATGGTCACAATGGGAAGGGTCAGCAGACAGGACATAGGAGGCAGTGGACATGGTCATAATAGGAAGGGTCAGCAGACAGAAAGACTCAGGAGGCGGTGGACGTGGTCACAGTGGGAAGGGTCAGCAGACAGAAGGACCTAGGAGGCAGTAGACGTGGTCACAGTGGGAAGGGTCAGCAGACAGAAGGACCCAGGAGGAAGGTGGAGCTGCAGGGCTTCCAGGAAGTAAACTTCAGTTAACATGTCTGAAAGGGTTTGGAGATATTAATTTCACTTTTTTTTAATTGGAAAGAAGCTTTTAAAGCAAAAAAAAAAAAAAAAACCTCTTAACTGAAAGGAGTGGATCCTTTTGGGGAGTTCGCTAATGTGGACATAAATTTCTTTCTTTGACATTTTTTTTTAATTCTTCCCTCCCTCAGATAATCTTATCTCAATTTAGGATCAGAAATCTTATTTATAGCTGTTCTGTAGAGAATTATTTCAAAAGGGGCAGATTCTTTGCCCTTTGGACTTATTTTCTTTTGAAAAGCAGATAAGTTATCCCTCCTTTTTCTTAGGAGGGACAGTTAAAATATTAATTTAAAAACAATGATCTTGCACTGAAAGGGGCTGTAAATCAAAGCAGGAGGGATAAACTCAGCTTCTTCCTGTTTTGTGGCTTTTTTCCTTTTTCTTCTTTTGGAGTGGATCTAAAAATGCCAAACTTCATCTTTCCCCAAGGACTGATCAGGAATGAGTAGTTTATACCCGCACCGGCGGTGCTGACCGAGAAGAGCTTGGTAGACAAGCATTCTTGGTCATTGGAGTCGTTGCATGAACTGCTGTGTACGTGTCACCGTGCACATGGCCCTGTGCCGGGGTTCGTCAGCTTCCTCGAGGTAGCCTGAGGTCCTGCTGTCACCTCAGCTCACACAGGAGGAAAGGACCCTGGGCGATCTCAACTAGTCAGTGTCTAAGCCTGGCTTTGAAGGCCGTCTGACTCTGGAGCCTGCACACTTAGTCTGTGATCATCTCTAGCTCTAGCCACAGAGCAGTGTTGGAAGAGAAAAGCTAAGTGCTATCCCAGGTGTCCCATGCCTTTGTCCTACCCAACAGCCAGACTTCTTGGTCCTGTGGCTTGAGTTGGTGGTGATGACCTACACGCCTGCCTTGCCAACATGCTGCACACACCTGACCTGAGGAAAGGGTGCTGCCGTGATGTTCCTGCCATGGACAGTCTGGCATGAGTTCCTTTTTTGGGCATAGGCTTCTTGTAGGCAGGCTGGATATTCTTAGTTGGATCATGCTGGGCACCAAAAAAGCACAGCTCATTCCTAAGGAACACAGGGAGTCAACGATTGAGACTCAGAGAGCAGCGCTCAGAAAGCCAGAGAGACAAGTGAGCGTGACAGGGGCTGCAGAAACGGCAGGCCCACATTTCTCCTGGAGCCCAGAATCTAATTCGCATGGTGATGAGACTGAGTGAGTTAATATAGTGATGGGTTTGGTATGGTTCCTAGCCTGTGGTAAGCTTCAGTAAGCACTCTCTATTATTTATTACCTGATGGGCCCAAGGTGGCAGCCTAAGCTCAATTTAAGATTATTGTCTTTCTCATAATGACCCTGGTGCTTTGTAGAAAAGGCTTGTGGAATCCATTCTCCTGAAAAACACATGGTTAAAACCTTTTCAGCCGGGCGTGGTGGCGCATGCCTTTAATCCTGGTACCTGGGAGGCAGAAGCAGGCAGATCTTTGTGAGTTCAAGGCCAGCCTGGTCTACAGAGCGAGTTCCAGGACAGGTGGGGCTACAGGGAGACCCTGTCTCAAAAAGACCAAAAGAAAAAAAAAACAACAAAAAAACCCCCCAAAAAACCTTTTCAAATGGTTTACAGCAACAGATGGCTGTGGTGAACTACTATGAGGCTGATTGAAGAGTACAAAGAAAGAAATAAGTCTTCTCTTCCTTCCCCTAATTCTCAGTTCCATTTGTTAAAAAGGCAAAATGATTGCTTGAATATGCTTCCAAAACTTAAATGCCTACATTCATGTAATGGAGTTGCAAACATTGCCTCACCAGTGTGCTAAGAACATGGAACATGGCTTTTATTAAGCCTCATTCTTGTTGGAGTGGACCAGTGGAAGCAGGGAGGAGTCCTGGCTCCTGCCCTGGCCTCTGCACCCGCGGCCTCTGCATTGCTGGCAGGGGCTGGTGTGTCTTAAAGAGGCATGCCTGGTGAGTGAGTCTCTAGGCAGCTCTACAGATGGAGACCTCACCCAGGGTGACGGTTTTGAAAAGAGTAGCTAATGTCCACTGTCAACCTTAGTTCCTTCAGACTTCCTGAGAGTCCAGAAGATGCTTTGGGTGTTCGGTCTGCTGCCTGTATGTACTCAGCTATCCATGTGAGTGCACTACAATTTTATGTTACATAGGACCTTCGCTTACAGAATTATTCTCCTGTCCCCTGCCGGGACCTGGCACAAAGAGTTGTTTATGCTTCAAGCAGCTTTTACTTTCTCTTCAACATACACACTTGGGTTTCTGGCGTTTCGGGTGTGGGAGGTACAGATCCACAATGCCAACAAGCCCCCCTTCTTTTTCCTTAATTTTTTAAATTTTTATGGCCCCCCCCTCCTTTCATCCACGCTCCTGCTCTAGGTTCTCTGAGGTGCTAATGGTGGGAAGGAAATGCACAGAGTGTCTTCAGAATGTGTCCATTGCAGGAGACTGCCTGTCTGACTGTGTCGTCTGTCTGTCTGTCTGTCTGGCCACTCGTCCTTTTCATTTGCAGCTGGCCCTCACTAGTAGCCAATCCTATAGGCCTCCCACTACGAGGCTTTCCAGAGTGCCTTGGCCCTGAATTCTGTGTTGAGTTTGGTTTACTCATTTTCTCATTGATTGTCATAGATTATTTGTAGTTATGCAAGCGTTACTGAAAACTACTTCATGTTCTCTGCCTGTCTTTCTTTTCTTTTCCTCTTCTGTTACAAATTCCTTGGCTTATCACGGAGCATCAAGCAAGCTGCAGTGTGCCAGTTAAGAACGTCCCCTTCCTTGTGGGTCCCCCAGATGCTGTCCTGTTCTTCCATACACCTGTAAGTCTTCTTTGACAGTTTTGACAGCACAGCCCTGGGGTTATGGTTTCTGGGGAAGGAGCAGTTGCAACAATGGCAAGAGAATGTTCACATTGCCCAGAACATATTTTTCCTTAAGTGAATATTCTGAGTCCCGAGGGAAAGAAATATATTTTCAGAGAGAATTGGCATTTCTTTTACTAGAACCCCAAATATAGTGGCTCCCACAATTTAATGTTTTATTCTTTTACATATAAGAAGTCAGGATGCACCGGGTGTGGTGGTGCACCCCTTTAATCCTAGCACTTGGGAGGCAGAGGCAGGCGGATCTTTGTGAGTTCAAGGCCAGCCTGGTCTACAGAGTGAGTTCCAGGATAGCTGGGGCTACAGGGAGACCCAGTCTCGAAAAGACCAAAAAAAAAAAACAAAACACAAAAGTCAGGATGCAAGTAGCATCCAAGGCTTTCTGGGGCGTCCGTGACATCTTTGGGCTCCTATTGGCTTTCTGCTCCATCTGCAGCCCTTGTATGTAGTTTCATCCTCAGGGTTACGAAAATGGCTGCTGGATTCCGTCCATCATGCCAGCATTCTGGGCAGGGAAAAGTAGAAGGGCCAAAGACAAATTAAGTATGTGCCAACTCTCTGCCTGCCTTTTTAGGTGTTATATGGAGCACCATGTGATACTTTTATGTCTCAAAGGCCAGAACTTGGGCACATGGCCACGTTTGTTGCACTTAGGCACAGTGTCAATCTGAATGAAACTGGGGTGTGGTTAGTGAAGAAGAAAGGAAGCAAGCTATCCCTCTCTGTCTCAGGTGATTTGATCCGTGGTTTGGATGACTCATCTCACTCAGAGCTCACATGTGGAAAGGCACTTGCTGCTCAGAACTGAGTTGAGAAGCCTCTTGTTTGTCGCCTGGCCTCCCCATCACCTGAGTTTCAGCCTTCTTCCTCCAAATGATCTTATTCTAAACCCTTGCTTCAGAGGGAATAGTGACCCTAGCGTGGCATTTGGCCAGAATGTAGAAACGTATTGTGCCATATGATCAAGGTCACTTTTGCCTAGCCTGTTCTTCAGAACTTCTCTGTTCCAAGCATCATCTTTGCTGTGCACAATTAGGCAGGTAAGCAGAGGAGCTGAGAATTCTGAGCGTACCTCCAGCCTTACCCCTTCAGGGTCTGTCCTCCAGCTGCACTGAATCCCCTTCCCAGCATTCGCCATGTCCATTAATAAATCTGGACACTTGCCCAGTCCATCTCTTTTGCCTGGAGTGTCCTCACCTGGCTGCCTCTTCTGCAGATTTATCCAAGCATGTTAATTGGTTTATTTTATTGTTGGTTTTTGTTGTTGTTATTGTTGTTGTTTTGTCTTTTTGAGACAGGGTGCTGTCCTGGAACTCACGCTGTAGACCAGGCTGGCCTTAAACTCACAAAGATCCACCTGCCTCTGCCTCCCAAGTGCTAGGATTAAAGGCATGTGCCACCACACCCGGCTATTTTATTGTTTTTAAATCAATTCATCTTTAATTTTATGTGTATGAGTGTTTTGGCTGTATGTATGTAAGTGCACCCCATGAGTGCAAACCCACACCAGCCAGCAGAGGGCGTCAGATCCCCTGGAATTGGAGTTTGGATGGTTGCTAACCACCACGTGGGTGTTGGAAATTGAACCTGGGTCTTCTCTTCATTGCCGGCCCATTTCTCTAGCTGCTTATTTTGTCTTCTTAAAACTTATTTTTGTTTTATGTGTATGAGTGTTTACATGCATGTCTGTGCACCATGTGTATGCCTAATGCCTGTGGAGGTCAGATCCCATGAAGCTAGAGCTACCAGCTGCCATGTGGATGCTGGGAACAAAATTCAGGTCCTTGCAAGGGTAGCAAGTACTCTTGACCACTGAACCCTTTGTCTAGCGCTTAAGATAACAAATATCGGCTTGCACAGGAAGACTTCCTTCTCTGAGATCACAAAGTCCCACCAGTATACTGCTTGACAGTGTTAATACATGTGCCTGTCTTCATACTCTGGTCACTCACAGAGCTGGAAAGTGAATTTACCAGTTCCCTCCTCCATCTAAAGGAAGTCTTACCATTCCTTGTTGAATGCATGAAGAACAGCTTCAGCATTGAATACTCAGAGGTTTTAGAAAGCATTAGTCTGTTCAAATTTTAAATTCAATTTAAGTATGTTTTCTTACCTTTTCATATTGAAAATATCATGATAAGAAAGTACTAGAAAACATCGCCCTCACTTAGTGAGTCATGTGTTATCAATTCTTTGCATCATTTTTATAAAGCTGCAAAATTTTAAAGCTTCTGTAAAACAAAGTTTTGATAGCCATTACAATGTGATCAGTTTACTAAAATTATCACTTTTCCTCATCATACAATAAAAGAGAACTCAATGAAAAAAGCATTAGTCTGGTGGGGAGATCCTTAGAGGATGGAGACCTTTTCCCAAGCACATTGTAATGAAGATATCATTCTACTTCATGAGATGAGAGCACAAAGGTTGCCTGGAATTACTGCTCTATTAGACCTCCCAATAACAGCAGCTCTGTGATCATGATTGTCAAGGGAGGACGTCCTAGTTTGTGCAGCTGAAGGGACTCTTGAGACCTTGCCAGTCACTTGAGTAAAATGCTGGGCTTTGTCTAATGGTTTATTTTTGAATACGAATAGGTTCTTGGCACTAATCCTATTTGAGTCCAGAGCTCTGTGGAGCAGAAAGATGAGCTGGAGACCTCAGGTTTCATTTGTTGTTGAAGTTTGACCAGACACTTGGTGTAAGTGTGTGTCATGCATGACTTTGCTTAAGCAATTAACATTCCTGTCAAGGCCTTGTGAGGGTCCTGTGTTATAGTTTCCCTCCAAAGGCCACTTTAAACCTTTGAACTCCCAGCCTTTCTGTTCATTGCCAATTCCAATATGATTAAGTTTCATTCTCTGAAAAAAAACACAAAAAAGGATTAGATTTTTTAGGAGAAATATTTATTATTAAGAGAATTAACCTTGAGGGGCTGGAGAGATGGTCTAGCGGTTAAGAGTGCCGACTGCTCATGCAGAGGACCCGGGTTCGATCCCCAGCACCCACATGGTGGCTGAGAACTGTCTGTAACTCCAATTCCAGGAGAACTCCAGTTCCAGGGGAATCCGACACCCTCTTCTGACCTCTGTGGCATTGCACGACACGGGCGCACAAACCTATATGCAGACAGTACATTCATACACATAAATAAATAATAAATAAATAAAATTTAAAAAAAGAGAGAATTAACCATGAAAAGAAAGGTGACTTCAAAATGAAGAAAGTAAGTAGAGAATATTTGGGGGGAGAGGATGTCTAAAACTACTTTTGAAGTTAAGGGACAAATGCATGTGATATGACAGCAGTCTTTGCTGTTTGTTGACCTGACATTTGAGCAAACAGGTCCACACCCCAGAGGAGGCCGAATTGACCTTTGTCTTTCCTTCTTCCTCTCTTTTTGTTTCCTTTCTTCCTCTTCCTGTGGTTTCTCCCTTTTTTCCTTCCTTTCTTCATTCTTTCTTTCATTTAGCTTCTGTTTGGTACCATTCATTATAAATAAAAGTCTGTGAAAGTAGGAGATGAGCTGAACTTGTTCATAGAGATCCTGTTAAGTAATTGAATGAAAGAATGGATGCTATTACAATGCTGGGCCAAGCAGTGGGAATATGGAAGATGAGAGGCAGACTCTAGAAGGAACTAACAAAGAGCAGGTCATTACATTATGGAAATAAGATTACAGAAGATGAGTGCACAGGAGCTAAAGAAGGCAAGCATCTGCTGCTGGGAGGGGCGGGTCAGAAAAACCTTCTCTTCCTGTAGTTGGTGTTGATTTAATTGCATCTCAAATAATAATCAGGTGTCAGATGAAGGAGTAAATAAGTGCCCTGGGTGGGACGAAGTATGTAGAGGCCTAAAGGGTAGCATTATAACCCAGGCTGTGAACCCAATCTCCCTGCTCTGGCTGTGGGAAAGCCCAGGGCAGGAGTGAAGGGAAGCAATGCAAGGAGAGGTTGCATGTGAGTAGGTTTTGCTTGAATGGATAGGATACCTGGTTGGATTTTAAACAGGAGGGTGACTTTGGTAGATGTGTGGAGAGTGGCTCTCAGGGGAAAGAAGAAGCTCAGAACCTGTTCAGTAGATAAGGTAAAGTGGCTTAGAAGACCAGGTGAAAGCCAAAACGTGGATATTCGTGGTAGAGACTATGTTTAAGAAGAATTAGAACTTGGCCTGGAATAGCTTAGTTGACTAGAAATGGACAGTGGATTTCTCAATACAAGATGTCATCTGTTATCGTCATATCCTAATGCCCTTCATTGCTATCTGGTACCTATCAAGGGCTTAATTTTGGTAATGTTTGTTTAATAAGTACTTACTCAACAAGTTGTTTAATTCTAGTAGCCTGCATTCATATTGTGGGAAGGCTAGTTGCCTCTCCATGTCTATTTTTCTTTTAGAAAAATGACACTGACTTGAAACTGGGTACGTGGCCTGCTAGCTTAATAAATACACTCCACAGGCTCTTCCCAGAGAGCTGGTGTGGCTGTGAGACTTAGCCAATGAGATCAAAGTGTGCTTGTTTTCTGGAACTTCAAGAAAGTCTACTGCCCTCTGCCTCCTTTCTGCTCTCTGGCTGTCCTGGCTTCTGTCTTTCTGAGGGTAGAAAAGTGGGGAGAAATCTGTCTCTTCTGATTGTGAAACTGTCACACCAGTCCAATTCCTTTGAGCAAGAAACACACTTCTCATGAACCTATTCATTTTCATTTTAATTTTCTGGATAAGTGTAGTTGAGCCTAGTCCCCAAAGGGGTATATAGAAAGTGCTGTCACGCATGCAGCCTCATTTGACCTTGACAGCATCCCTGTAAGGTATAATCATCCATATTGGACAGGTAGAGAAACTGAGATCCAGATGCAGTGTTTGATTTCCTTATGCTAAATGCTGTCTCGTCTTTTGACAGAGTACACTGAAGTGCCTGAACTGAGATGTAGCCATATACACATATCGGGTTGGGTTTTACAGTGTGTATTTAACATTGTATGCCTTCCTGGGGATATAAATAAGTCAGTTCCATCTATTGTCTCTGTAACACACAAGTACACACACACACACACACACACACACACACACATACACACGCACACATGCACACACACCTCTGTGCCCATGGATTAAAAGTGTAATTAATCCTGTGTGGTTGTACTGGTACTGACAACATATAAACTATTTTCATGACATCACTCCCTAAACATTATAGAATAATAACTACTTACCATTTACATTGTATTTGGAAGTTTAGCAATGTAGGGATGATATGTCACCATTTTCTGTAAGGATGAGCACTCTTGGCTTATGATAGCCACAGAAGGTCCTGGAAGAAATCCCTAGGACACAGAGGATCCATTGTACATGTAAAAAAAAAAATGGGCATTGTAATCCGAGTGCTTGGGGCTTGAGGCAGGAGGACTGCAAGTTTGGGGCCATCCTGAGCTACCTAGAGAATTCAAAAGGCTAAGTTGGGCAACGTACTGAGAGCTTGTCTCAAAGAAAATAACCTGACACAACAGTGAGTTCAACTACTGCACCCCATCCATTCCTCATCACGTATTTATGAAAATCTTTTTGGATGTCTACTCCTGTACTAAATACAGAAGGAGCAAAAATTATCACATTCCTTGCTACATGAGGAGTATGTGTTGATGTTTGAGAGTTCTAAAGGAAGAATTTATTTGCCTTCTAATTTCAAGATGATGGTGTGTCAAAAATTGGATTAAATTTTTTGTACTATTTATTCAGAAAAAAAAAAACCCATACCCTCAGCACTGGGACGTTTTGCTTACATGACAACATGGTGTAATGTTATTAGCAGATGTGCTGTGATTTAGGTTTTGATTCTTGGATTCTGTTTGTTGATTGGCACATCTCATTTACTATGTGTGAGCACCTTGCTATCCAGATAGAGGCATGAGGTTTTAGCTTTGACAGCTTTTTGAGCCTTAAGAGACTCAGCACTTGAAAACTGAAAGGGGCTCCTTAAGGGTTGACTTGGGCACTAACTCCATGGCCTTATTCCTAACAAGTTCAGGTGATAGAATGTTCTAGTATTTCTAGTATTAACTACTCCTGCTTATTGAACATCTTGAAATATCTAACATTTAATAATTATTTATTCTGGCAACTCCATAAAATATCACTATCTATATTTTTATTATTTTTTTAATTTAATTTTTATTGATGCTTTGTGCATTTCATACATCATTTTCCAATTCAGATCAGGCATATTTCCCTTTCCCTTCCTCCCCACCCCCACCCCATCCCAGATCATGCATTCTGCCATAACTGTCCTGTATCTTTCTCTCAGTTTTTTTTTTCATTTTTTAGCTATAAGTGATAATCCATGAGTACAAGCATCCTTCGTTCAAAACCAATCTGCACTTGTTGTGCCCAAACCCCCATAGCCCCACCATCCAGTGGGGGGTGATAGGTTGTTTGTTCAATCAAGTTGATCAAATGAGTGTCCAGACTACATTGCTGTAGTTTCACCATTCACCCCAATCGCAGCCTTTACATTCTACCACGCCCCCTCTTCCGCAGATTGTTCCCTAGGCTTAGAAAAGGGGCACAGGTGGATGAGAAGTAAAACAGTCCACTCTCTCTGGAGCTGTCGACTTGGACTCTGGTCAATTCTGGCTGTTTCCTTTCATGGGCTGACAGTTTGTCCAGGAGTAACCTTTCGATCCTACTAATGAAGCACAAGCAATTAGATATATAGGTATTTAAGCAACACTAATAGTTATGGTAGGTTACTTTGGCATAGACACATGTCTATGTGACTATCTATATTTTTAAAGATAAAACAACCTCAGTTTGAGCTTCAGTGTTTACGTTAGCTTAGTACTAAGGCAGGTATATGGGAGGGCTGGGCTTGAATCGGGCTCTGTGTGACTCTAAATCTCCCCACTGGCAGGCATCTCTTGCCTCCTTTGTAAGTCCCTCCTGAGCTTGACAAGCAGACTCAGACCACCTGGCTTAGCATTTTCTCACAGTGTGAGTGGCCAGTACTGGTAGGTTGCTCCCATGAATGGTCACTGCAAACGTCAGGGACAGCCTTCTTAGACTTGACATCCCCTCGTATTTGCTTAGGGGAATGCCTGTCTTGTTAACCCAGGAAAACAAACTGACTGAAATTTGTATGACTTTCATTGAAAGAAGAAAAATCCAACCTTAAATTTCCCAAATAAAGCAATGGAAGCCTCTGAGAATTAGGGATGTTTGGAGAGATGGTTTTACACTATTGTGTAGCTATCACCTCATTTGGTATAATCCTTAAGGTTTATTTCCTGGATCTTGGGGCTTTAGTGAGATCAGTTACATATTAAGAGCAGTGCCTTTTAAGAGACTATTGGGTTTCAGACTAGCTGACCAAAGAGCAAATTGAATTTGAGATCTTGAAGTAAAATTGGGAGACTGTGCTTAAAGCAACACATGCTACCGAGGATTTAGAGTGGGACCTGTATTCTAATGCTGTACTCTGGACTTTGGGCAAGTCACCAAACCCTTCATGGCCTCTTTAACATAGCATGTGACTATCACTGATTGTCATAAGGGTTAAGTTCTATGTTGGAGTTTGAGTGCAATACTTACTACCAAATGTTGAATACCTGGCACTCGCAATCCCTTACCACCCTGTCTTCCATGCAGTGTCTTGGATGCTTTTAAAACCAGGTAGCTCTTTAAAAAATATTTTTTTTAATTAAACCAGGTAGCTCCTTTGAAAGTCATCAAAGTGGCAGACAGCCATGAACTGTGCAGTGATCAGAGATGCTGATCCTCTGGTTCAGTTGCCCAGAACTGTCAGAGCAACAGCCAGAATCCCTTTCATTGACCGTCAGTTATGCATGTCAAGTCTGTGCCCCCAGGTCTGTGTGTGCCTCCCTCACAGACCTGCAGCTGAGTATGTTGACTTAGTCAACACCGTGGCTTTTAATGAGAGCAGTGTGTTCTATATTGAAGCTTTGATTTTCACACAGGGATATATAGGTGGCAAGTTCTACATAATTCCTGCTGGGCAATCTGGTAGAGGAAGACTCTGGTCTAGCCAAAGTCTTCACCGAGTTACCGAGGCTGAGGTGAATTTTTAGAGATTGGAAGAAAATAAGGAAAGGCTGAATCAGTCTCTTCAGGTGTTATGTTAGATTCTTGTACCTTCTATTCTGCCTCCTGAAAAAAGTGACACTTCTCTCCCATCTCAGCCAAGCAGGCCTTTGGATGCTTTTATTTGCCACTTTCTAATGAGGTGGTTTTTCTGTTTGCTTGGCTTTCCATGGAAACATCTCAATTGAGAAGTCAAATAGTACTGTTTCATGTTGGTCAAATTTTCAACTCCAGTTCTTGATATTATATATAATGAGGTTAATCTTAACAGGAAAATGATCAAGCACCAAACCAATGGATCTGAAAGGTTTTAACTTCAGATCAGCTTCCTAGACCAGATACTGCCAGCTTGCCTGGGCGGCCTTCACACCTGTTTTACTCTCCTACTTTATGTGGTTGTTGTCTCCTGGGTTGGGTGATGCCTCATCGGACAGGATTCCCTGAAGCCCTGTAAGATGTAGTTATTTAGTTCAACCAAGTTTCAGATTTTTCTAAAATTAGATCGAAAAGGGACTTGCTGCTAGTTAGGAGAAGCTCGACTTCAATAAATTGCTGTAATTAAAGGGCTTGGGATGGGTCTTGGTGCAGGTAAGCACTCTGTAAATGCTACCATTGAGTGGTAGTGATTATTATCTTGTCATTTTATAAAATGTGGTAGGGTATTCAGTCCTCTATTCAACTGTGGGAATAAGTATGAGAAGCTTCTTGAGAAATGATACCATAAGAACCCAGGTTGAGAAGAAAAAATCCACGTAAGATGGAAGGAGACATATTGAGAGGCTCTCTTACAGAGGAAAATGAATATAGTACCTTTTGTAACTTCTGTTAGTTCTTTCCCCTTTCCTATAACTGTCATCAGCTTTGTATTTGCTGACCATTTTCAGTGCTCAATTCAGGACTCAGCATGTGGAAGACTTTCAGTTAACAGTTGAGCTGACCTAAAGTGACCGGCCTGGTCCTCACGCTGCCATTTACCATTTGTGCTATTTTATCACTGATAAAATCAGCTTTTTTTCCCTCAGGGCTTCAGACCCTCATTCCTGTCTGTGAAGTATAGTTTGACTATGGATCTCTTGAGTCCTTCCTGGCTTTGACCCTTCATGATTCCCTGTGGCATTTAGGTATCTGTAGACTGCCAGTGTCTATAGCACTTTGTGTACAGATAATTCATGTGAAGGTACAGTATATGAAAGGTTCCCCTGGAAATGAATTAGAGATTTGTTCAGTTCCTCCTTAAAATTCATGCGTAAGTTCTCATTCCATTTTATAATCTCTAAAGCCTTTAGAAATAAATAGAGCCCCACCCCCTGCCATGAATATATTTGTTTATAATTTACAAGAAGATAGCAAGATTTTTTTTTATATCATATCAAAGAAGATAAAGTATTTATTATAACTGGCTGAGTAATTAATTTTGGAGACTGGTGAGGGGACTTAAGGCACGGTCTTACATTAGCCTAAGCTAGCCTTGAACTTGTCGACTTGCTTCCTGGGTGTTCAGATTATTAACAGGCACCTAGGTGTGTATCACCAAATACAATTGACTCCTAGGATATTCAGAAAAACATTCAAAAATGTAGATAACAACTTATGATGAAGTTATTAATAGCATGCTTACTTACAGTACCAAAAACCTGAATAAAAAATAAATGCAATCTCAGCTGTTTAAAAAAACACATTCAGAAATAGAGGAAATAACCCCCAATGACTGTTTATTTTTAGATTGTGAGTTTCTGAAATAGTTTTATTCTCTTATTGACATTTCTTTAAACTTTGCGGCAATGAGAATTTTTTATAAGAAACTATATTTAAAATCTTAAACCTTACATGCACTGAACAGCAGACACATCAGTACCAATTTCTCTGCAGTACAGGAAATGTCATGGCAGAAGTCAGATGAATCAATGCATTCAGCTCCTGTTTCTTGAGCACACCCACTAGTTTAGTGCTTGGCAGCAGCATGTGTCTAAAGGTTCTCGATGTGGTACCTGTTGAGCAGCCTGGCTGGGAGCCATGTCTGTGGTCCTGAGGTTTGTGGAAAGAGCCTATTTCTTTGCAGCTCCTGTTTTCTCTTCTCTCCCATCATGGATGGGTTATCTCACATCCCACAATGTCACCTGGAAGTTTGGTCTCCCTCATCCCTGGGGATTACTCATGGAGAGATTGCTGGGATCATCCTGAGCTACTGACTCATGCATCCAGCAGTCAGTTCCATCTAAAGCGTGACTGGCCCCCCACACTAGCTGTTCTTCCTATGTGGCTTATCTCTATGGATAGCTTCATTGTTGGCCAGTGTCTGAGCCAGAAATCTCCATCCTTCCACTCCTTTTCCTGACTTCCACGTCTATGGGACCTTCTATTTGTGTTGATTCCCCTCTTACACAGATATGGCTGGTTCTGAACCCCATTTCTTCTCTATGGCCCGTTTGTTCCTTCCTGCTCACTTTCCTAGGCTTACTTGCTGTTCCAGGCAGAACACTCTTTCTGGGTGGAATTCTGAGCACATCTACTCTTCGGAACCAGCTCCTGCCTGGAGACCCACTGTCTCCCAAGGGCACTATTGTCCACTTCACCGTGTGCTACTGACTCCTCCAACTTCACTAGAATCTGCCCCATGCCTTAAATCATAAACCTTCAGCTGAGCCAGATCACTCTATTTCCATATCATATTCAGTTTTTCTTATAATCCTCGTGACACATTTGTCTAGAATGTTCTCCCTGGCATCTCATCCATCATTTATCTGAACCATCCTATTTCATTCTTCAGATCTTGATTCGTGTTACTTGCTCAATGAATATTCCTTTAATGCTCTTGTCTAGATTGAACACTGTGCTGGTTAGCTTTAACTATCCACTGCATACAGCCTAGAATCATCTGAGAAGTGAAGCTCGGTTCTCAGTTGAAGGATGGCTTTAGATCAGCTTGGCCTGTGGGCATGTCTGGTGATTGTCTTAATTGTTAATGGAGGTGGGAAAACCCACTCTGTATGTGGGTGGCACTGTTCCCTAGGCTGGAGCCTGAACCGTATGAGTAAAGAAAACTAGCTGAGCCTAACAGCCCTCAAACAGACAGCATGGCTGTGTTTGTTTCCCCCACGCTTAACTCCAGCTGTGACTAGCTGTCTCTGTGACTTACCTGAAATGATGACTTGTAATTTGGACTTGTAAGCTGAATAAACCCTTTCCTTCTCTATGTTGCTTTTGGTCAGAGTATTTTGTCACAGGAACAGAAATGGAAAAGTAGAACAAATACCCTTACTCTCTGTTCCCCTGGACCATCACCTCACCTCATCACCACTGTTAGAACAGTGCTTAGGTTGTTTCCCTTCACCAGAAGACCTTGTACTCCACTAGGACAGGAGCTTTCACATTTCGTGTTTCCAGACTCTAGCTCAAGCCCTAGGTACTTAATAAATGGATTAAAGATGCTTTTTATTTCTTCAACTTGCATTAATCTGGGCATAAAAAATGAGTTTGTAGTAACAGCATAATGAGCTTTTTTGTTGCTTTTTCCTTCCTTGGGCCAAATACTAGAGGTGACTCTAAATTCTGAGAAAGAAAACTTTCTTGGACAGCTTTTCAAACACTGTAGCCAACTGACCCCAGATGGTCCCTTTCACTGATTTAAGTAGGCCCTGCCTAGATGTAAATTCTAAGGTCAATCACACCTTAAAGTACAATACACTTGAATAAAAATAAGAGCTACTATGTAAGATTGTGATCAGAAAAGTGGACTGTCCAAATGAGGATAATGGCTAACATTCATTGAGAGCTTCTTACATGGAACACGTCTTCTGACTTCTTTACATGAATAATTTTTTTTGAACCCAACAATGTTGTGAGTTGAATATGATCATTTTCACTGTTCAGATGAGAAATGTGAAGTTCAGAGAAGGAACCAGCTTCTGAGCTCAGTGGAGAGCCATAGACCCAACTTGGAAGGCCATTCTAATTGCAGGACCCATACTGCCATGAAGAACATGGACCTCTGATCCCCCCTTGTTTTCTCTGGTTCTCTAAAGCAGAAGCCGTGTTTTCAGACAATAAGGCTACTGAAAGGGTGGATCTTCCTTGACTTTCTTTTTTAACTTCAAACTAAAAATTTTATAAAAGGAAAGTCAATATAGGGTAGCGTTTTAAAAGTGGTTCTTGAATTCAGAGTCTGGGCTTAAACCACAACTCTGTCACTTATTGGAGTATTTGACCTCAGAGTATTCCTCCCACCTTCCCGATCCACATATTGAAGACATTGAAGATATTACATAACCACAGGTTGTTGTAAAGAGTTAACATGTAAACCGAGTGTGGTGCTGCATGCCTTTAATCCTAGCACTTAGGAGGCAGAGGCAGGCGGATCTCTGTGAGTTCAAGGCCAGCCTGGTCTATAGAGTGAGTTCCAGGACAGCTGGGGCTATAGGGAGACCCTGTCTCAAAAACAACAACAACAACAACAACAACAAAAAAGAGTTAAAATGTGAGACACACTTGGAATAACTGTTGCTGTGTAAGAAGTACAGTTGTGGGGCTGGAGAGATGGCCTAGCGGTTAAGAGCGCTGACCGCTCTTGCAGAGGACCCGGGTTCGATCCCCAGCACCCACATAGCGGCTGAGAACCGTCTGTAACTCCAATTCCAGGAGAACTCCAGTTCCAGGGGAATCCGAGACCCTCTTCTGACCTCCGCGGCATTGCACGACACGGGTGCACAGACCTACATGCAAACAGTACATTCATACACATAAATAAATAAAATAAAATAAAATAAAAGAAGTACAGTTGTGCCTTTATTTTTGTAATTTAAGATAATCTCATTAGTGTCTGATCAATGTAGTGTTAAGGTGTTTTAAGCACCAGGGTAGCTCAGTGCTAATGGTACTGTGTTTTCCAGCTCATATGGGTTTTAACTCTGTATCCTACATAAAATAATGTTCAGGAAGATAGAAATAAATCACCTGCAAAACCTCACTTGAAAGCTTCTCATAAATCATATAAGTAAAGAGTTGGGCCAAGTTTAAACGATTGCTACTCAGATTGGTTTAAAGCCCTCTTTGTAAGCATTCTAATGGGAGGTTCTGGAAAGACCGGTCTCGCTGTGTGTGTGGTCACTGGGTCCGTATTTACCTGAAGCACGTGAGTAGGAGGAGCTGGCTCAGACTCAAAGTAAGTCTGCAGATGATGATCCCCTGTCCTCAGTCAGGGAGGGGGGCTTCTCAGTGTCCACCCCCAGCACCCTGAACTCCAGGTAATTCTCGTCTATTCTTACCCCTTCTTCTGCCTAAAATTTCCTAACCCATATCACAGTAAGCCCCAGCCTTGTGCCTCATGGGCTTCCACATGAAAAGTCATTTCCTCCTTGGAGCTGTTTTTGAAGCCCTCAACCAAGTCTAATTATTTGGACCGTGCCAACCTCTCAGGCTTATTTTTTACTTTGTTGTTGGTATATTTACAAGGCAGTCCCTCCAGTGATTCTCAAAGCAGTCTTGTGAGGCAGATATTCTCAATTTCACCAACCTACCAAGTAGCCAAAGGCCTTGAGAGCTGTAAGATCCAAACTCCAGCCAGACCCCATTCCGGGGCTTGCAGGCCCCCAACTCAGGCTTTCTCTCTGAAGTCAGGAATAATGTCTTGCTCAATTATGCGTCTCTATGTAGTGGTTAAGCAGAACATTGGCTCAATAAAATTTTTTGTTCTTTCAGTTTGTTTATTGAGCCCCCAAAACGTTAGTTCTAAGACCAGCATTAAACAGATATGGATGTACTGAAGACAGAATGGTCATGTGGTAATGACATTTTTGCCTTATTTAGTAGGGTAGGTCATAGTAAGATTCACAAACCCAGATCTCAACCAGGGCAGGAAGGAGCAGAAAAAGTTAAGAAGGTCGAGCGTGATCTGTTGGGGAGCTCTGGGGTCTCTTTCTCCTGGTTATTCAGCAGAAGCAACCACCACTTAACAACCAATAGGTTGTTGCTAGGTTGAAATGTAGGAAACCTAGACATATGTACCATTTCTTTAGAGTCATTGTTGGCAACTATTTTAGGTTTTAGGTTTTTTTTTTTTTTTTTTTTTTTTTTTTTTTTTTTGTTTTTTTCGAGACAGGGTCTCCCTATAGCCCCAGCTGACCTGGAACTCACGAACTCACACTGTAGACCAGGCTGGCCTTGAACTCACAAAGATCCGCCTGCCTCTGCCTCCTGAGTGCTTGGATTAAAGGCGTGCGCCACCACACCTGGCCTTTAGTTTTTAAAAAGACTGAAGAATTAAAAAAACACCTGGTTTGGGTGGTTACCATGTGTCATGTTGAAACATTGCATGCTGAGTTGAGGCACACCCTGCCCAGTCCATGTTTTCAAGGCAGAGAACCAGTACTCAGGAGAGGCAGTGCCTCTCTCTCCCCTCCTGCTCCTCATTAGCCGGGAGGCGGGTATCACTGGCTGGGAGGCTGGCCCAGCTTTGCGGCCACCCCTGCAATGCCCACTCTCCCTGTGTTCTCCACTTGCCCTCCCTGCTGCCAGGGATGGTGACTGACCAATCTCCTTCTCCACAGAGTTCCCTGCACTGGTTCCTGTTCTCTAATTCAACTGGCCCCAGCTTTATTGTGGTGAGGGATATGAGTAGCTGACCAGTAGCTGCTCCATGCTGCCCTTGGGCATATTTATGTCTCTGCTGCCTTGGGAAGCCCTGTACCTGTGAGAATGCATTTCTCCCCGGGGCCTCTGACCAGGGCCAGTAGGACAGGAGAGGTTTGGAAAGATCTTACCAAATAGCTTCAAAAGCAGAGGCCTTGACAGTTGGGAATTTTCTCTTCAGCTTTGTTTTGGTGGCTACAAATGAATAGCAAAGTCCTTTGGGAGCAAATGTCTGTCTAATAGACATTTGAGGAAAACTGAGGTGGGTGAAGAAGCTATATATAGAGGCTGAAGATGTGTGGATGGAGCTCTGGAATTAAATCCTTCCTAGATGCTGTGCCCTTGGGCAAATCTCTGCCTCTCTCAGCCTGAGCTTCATTCTCAGAAAAATACAGATATTAAAAGCTACCTTTGCTGAGCTATGGTGAAAAGCATTTGAGAAAAAAAGTGCAAGTGGTAAGTGTCCAGAAAACACTGTTGAAAATGAACGTTACTGCTGGGTGTGGTGGCGCATCCTAGCACTTGGGAGGCAGAGGCAAGCGGATCTTTGTGAGTTCAAGGCCAGCCTGGTCTACAGAGTGAGTTCCAGGACAGCTGGGGCTACAGGGAGACCCTGTCTCGAAAAGACAAAAAAATAAAAAAAATGAACGTTACTTGAATCTTGCTAAAATTTTAATTGAACATGCATCTTTAATGTGGACAATACTTTCTCAGACATATGAGCTTCTATTTTCTCACTTCTTTCTCTTCACTCCATTTGCTGGGGATACCAGGGGAGAACACTGACCTCAGAGTGGGGATACTTGGCTTGCAGCTGCAGCTCCTCTTCTGGCTCTTGGAGTGACCTCCAGCAGAGTGGGCCTTGCTATACTTCAGTTTTATTATCTGTAAAGTAAGTTTACATGAAATGACTCACAAGGTTTTTCCTAGCCCAGCATTCTGTTTGCATCAGAGCTATTTCTTTCTCGTCTATAACAAATAGAAACCCTCAGAGCACACATTTAATGTCACTTAGCCCTACAGGTGATTGGCCAGAACTATAGTGGCCCATCTGTTACTGGTTCATCTTCACACCTAAGTATGGTTGTACAAATGAATGGGAAAATGGAAGAGCTGGCAAAGGAAATGGAAAATGGGACATACTGGAACAGGAAATCTGGAATCTCCTCAGGCTAGAAACAGTTCCCAAATGAATAAAAGTTGATAATAATTTTACTATAGCATATCTTGACAGTGCTATGCATCTTGCAATGGAGCCACACCAGTTTAGAATAGAAATCAATACATAATTAAATTTGCGTCTGTTTCTTCATGTCATAGAAATAGCAGTGGAATTTGGACTTTGCATGTGGAAGATCCTCAGTCTTTGACAAAAATGAGTTAACAGCCAAGAAGCCACAATTACCTGCCGGGTAGCTCTTGGAAACCACTTTCTTTTAGGTTAGCACGCTCAGTTAAACGTTTATCCAGAAATTTTTCTTTTTCATGCTTGGAAGTTATAAAACAGAAAAATAGGATAGTGAAATTGCTGAACACACATGAAGTGGTACCACAGGGTCCCCTCCCAGTGCCAAAGCAAATTTCCAAGCTTTATGTAATTTTCCTTGGCCTCGAGATCCCATACTCTTGTCTGGGGTTGATGTAGTGGGGTCTGCTACACCTATGTTCTGTCTAGCCCTCCCTTGGTGAGTGACATCATGTCCACATGAGGGATTTGTGATTGAGGTTCACAAGAGATGCTCTTTTCACTTTAGCTCACATCTAGTGCCCTGCCATTTTCCAAAATTTGTGCAGGAGATTGCTAAAATTGTGTTTATTGGCCAAAGAGTAAATTACTACTTGCATGAGTACATTCACTCAGTTTGAAAGTATTTGTGATCCTTTTCCCAGCCAATAGCACTATGGAGAATTTTTTATGTATTTTATGTGGTTTTGAAAAAAAAAATATATGGTAGAGCTTTTGCCTTCAAGGAATTTACGGTTCTTCAGAGAGGCAAGATGTGTTCACAAATTGAGTACGAACCAGGGCAATGCAATAGTAGTAGAAATGACAGAAAATAATGCCACTGAGAGTGAATTCTAGTTGGGAGATCTTGTCTAATCTTTCTCTGTTTCTGATGAAGAAACTTAAAAACAGAAAGGTAGATAAGAGCATCCCAAGGAAGCCCAGCCAGGAAAGGAAAGAATTGAGGCTTGATTGTAGAGCCAAAGCCATTTAGAAACTGTCTCTGTACATTTTTAGGTATGAAATTCGTGATTTTAGAAAGTTGTAGATGGTAGAGAAAGAAAGTTTGCCCACTTTTTTTTTTTTTGAGACAGAGTCTTACTATGTAGCCCTGGCTAGCCTGCAACTCCCTGTGTAGACCAGGCTAGTCTTGGACTTCTCGAGATACACCTGCCTTGCCTTCCCACTATGTATTACCACGACTGGCAAGTTGTCCCACTTAAAAGATCAACATTGTAGTGTTCCTCCAGAAAATGGATAGAACCAGTGAGGTGCAATTTGACTTAGTAAATACAGTATGAATCTTTGCAGTTGAATGTCTACATCATGCAGTTAATTAGAGGTATACACTGTTATGGTTTGAATCTGGAATACTCTTTACAGGCTTATGTTCAGAGCACCTGGTCTCCAACCTCGAGCACTATTTTGAAGAAGTGGTGGTCACACCTGTCCCTAGCTCCTACCTGCTTTCTCTGCTTCCTAATCAGAACCATGTGAATAGGCACCAGGAACACTGCCACTCCCACGGCCATGAAGAAGGCTGTTGCAGCCACATAGACTGAAATTCCACTGAAATGCTGAGTCAAATAAACCTTAGTGAAATTTCTGACAGGTATTTTGGTCATAGTGACACAAAGTGACTATTGTTAAACTATTACTGTGGTTACTATAAAACAACCATCTCAAAAAGACCAAAAAAAAAAAAAAAAAAAAAAGAAAATCATCAACTTTTAAGCATGTGGAAGAAATTTCTAGAATAAGGAGAATGTCTGGTTTTGCATCTCACTTTTGTCAGCCATTTGGTTTACCACTCATTAACACCTTCAAAAGGCTATAAGAAAACGAAAAGAGTAAGTTAGTTGCCATTCAGGGTTCTGGGAATTTCTTATTTTCACTGAATTTCCTCATCACTAAAATGGACAAGACAATGATACTGACCTCATTGGATCATTCATGTGGCTTAGAATAGCACAAAGCACCAGGCAGTGCAGTGGCTTTCTCTGCTCTGTCCTGTGGACAGAGATAAAAGTCAGCTTTGTGCCACTAGAACAAAACACTGAGGCAACTAATTTAATAGAGAAAAGTGGTTTATTTGGCTGACAGTTTTGGAGGTTTGAGTCCAATATCACGGGTTCCAATTGCTTGGATCTCTAAGGAGGGCACTGGATGGTAATGTCAGGACTCTATGTAGGAGTCCTGGTTACATCTTGAGCCAGGAAGCAGAGAAAGGCTGGGATTCTGAGATTTCACAGATCTCTTTTAGAGCACATCCCCATTGACCTAAGGAACTCTCACTAGGCTTCACCTCTTAAGCTTCCACAGCACCTCCCATCCTGCCACTCTGGGACAGGGCTTTTATATGGATCTTTGGGGGTACACACAAAGTACACTCAAACCCAAAAGGGTCACATGGTCAGGATTCCCATGTGGGTGGCTGTGCTTTACGTACTCCAGCGTCTAGCACTGCTCCCTGGGTTATATCTTCTTTTCTGCATCTTAGGTCTTAATTAAGAGTGCTAAATCTCAGCTTTCCAGGAAAGCTATTGCTGCTGCTGGTTGTTCCACACAGCTTAAAGAACTCCTTAGGAATTGTTGGCCATAGCACCTTCATGTTCCTGATGAGAACACTGACGTCTGGAGGTGCTGTTCTCCATCCACTGAGGTGGATGCACATGAGAGGGTGTTTGATAGTAGCCAGCTACAGTTAGAAATCAGGAATCTCACACTGGGTGTGGTGGCGCACGCCTTTAATCCTAGCACTTGGGAGGCAGAGGCAGGCGGATCTTTGTGAGTTCAAGGACAGCCTGGTCTACAGAGTGAGTTCCAGGACAGCTGGGGCTACAGGGAGACCCTGTCTCAAAAAGACAATATTATGATCCAGATATTTTACTTCTGGGTATGTAAACCAAAGGAATTCATATATAGTCACATAAGGGAGCATGCTCATATGTTCTGTATAGCATTGTGGGTGGTAGTTGGGTATACTACTGAGGGTTCTCCAGAAAGATGAACAGAGAGAGGAGAGAGAGAGAGAGAGCGAGAGAGAGAGAGAGAGAGAGAGAGAAAGAAAGAGAATTATTTATGATTATGGAGACTGGGAACTCTGAAATCTACAGGGAGCTTTCAGGTTCTAGACCAAGGGAGAGTCAGTGATACAGTCTGAATTGAAAGGGGGTCTGCTATAGTCGGGTGTAGTGGCACGCACCTTTAATCCTAGCACGTTGGGAGGCGCAGAGGCAGGTGGATCTTTGTGAGTTCAAGGCCAGCCTGGTTACACGAGTGAATCCAGGACAGGCGTGGGCTACAGGGGAAACCCTGTTCTCAAAAAAGACCA
>VZQC01009277.1:327697-358031 GCA_009823505.1 Rhizomys pruinosus | reverse complement strand
AAAAAAAAAAAAAAAAAAAAAAGAAGAAGAAAAGGGGTCTGCTGGCAGAACCCCCACTTCTTTCTGGGATGGCCAATCTTTTGTTGTCATCAGGCCCTGAACTGATTGGATGAGGACCATCCACATGGAAGAGAAAGCTTTCTCACTTTACAATCAACCCATTTCAATCTAATCCAGCATCCTCAAACTTTTGAACATTATGGCCTAGCCAAACTAACATGTAAAGTCAACCATCACACTATTCCTGTAGATCATATTAGTAAGTTTTGATGGATGCTGATCCTGGGGTATTGAATCAATGAAAGAGAAAATGGTATTCTCAAAAGGGTTGAGTTGAAGAGACTTTAGTGAGGGATCTACTTTTGATGGAGGGCAATGTTACGGAACGGACAGGGACAGACAGACAGGCAGGATCAGCAGCTGAGCCTGAAAGATGAGGAGAGAGAGAGGTGGTTGTAACCCAGTGTAACCAGAGCCACCGAAGGGGAACATACTAGCAGAATCCAAAGCCATAAAGGAATGGGCATCCTGACAAATTCTTAGTAAAACCAGGAGGGAGTAACGGGAAGCATCATACAAGCTGGCACGTGTCCTCCTCAGCTGTGTGCTAGTGTCTACCATCAGGCAAACACAGCCAGATGCCAGTGGACATGAGCTGTGAGTGATGCTCCCGCAGAGATCAGTCTCCTGGGTACAGAATAGAATAAAGAAGGACTGAATGGCCTGGAAGGGGCAGAGGACAAAGGGCAGCATAAACAAGATGTTAGGTAACAAGCAGATAGGGTCAGTACAGCATGAAGGGTCACAAAGGAAAGGAGAAGAAGCTCCAGAACACGGTGCACGATTCCACTTAGAAAAATAAACTTCATGTGCAAAGCAGCCATGCCCATGTGTAAGAGTATATGGGAACAAAACCCGGCGCATTCAACACTGTAATGGCTGCTTCAGGTAGAATAGAAGAATGTGAATTTCAACATAGAAAGAGACCTGGCATAGATAATGTGCCGTAAATAGAGATAAGTGATTACCTGAACCTTCTGCCACAAACAACTAACTTTTGTTTTGTTTTGGTCTTTTTGAGACAGGGTCTCCCTGTAGCTCCAGCTGTCCTGGAACTCACTATGTAGACCAGGCTGGCCTTGAACTCACATTCACCTGCATATTCCACCACACCCAGCACAAACAACTAACTTTTAAAAAGAAACGGGCTGGAGAGATAACCTAGTGGTTAAGAGCACCTACTACTCTTGCAGAGGACCCGGGTTTGATCCCCAGCATCCACATGGCAGCTAAGAACCCTCTGTAACTCCAATTCCAGGAGAACTCCAGTTCCAGGGGAATCCGAGACCCTCTTCTGACCTCTGTGGCATTGCATGACATGAGTGCACAAACCTACATGCAGACGGTACATTCATACACATACAAAAATAAATAAAATTTTGAAAAAAAAAAAGAAAGTAAAAGGTATAGTCAGAATCAACTCTTTTGTTATGCAAATGAGGCAGCTAAGATCTCAGGGATTTGGGGGCTGGAGAGACAGCTCAGGGGTTAAGAGCACTGGCTACTCTTGCAGAGGATCTGGGTTCAATTCCTAGCACCCACACGGCAGCTAACAATGTTAACTCCAGTTCCAGGGGAACCGACACCCTCTTCTGACCTTTGCACAACCTGGGTACACCTACCCACAATACAGGAAATACACTCATTCACATAAAATAAAAGTAATAAAAATATTCAAAAAGAAAGACCTGAAGGATTTGAGGAAGCTCATGTGGGTTGTGGAGACAGTGATATATCCCACGAGGAACTGGGAGGCCCTGGAGTGGAGATGGGGGTAAAGTAGTGGGAGAGTTCTTAATGAAGCCTTCTCTTGATGTAAGTTTCATTCCCAGCACTCCAACTTACAGACACACGGTCCATGTGCCGGTGCTTTTAAGACATGTGCCAGTTTCAGCTTCTCACTTGGTAACAACGGAAGAACTCCAAGCAGGCATGGGTTACCTTCAGAGTTCGAGGAAAGTACCAGTGACCTAATACATAGGACCAGCCAAAGCCTCTGTAAGTGACCTCATTATGGTCACAAATGATTTGTCCAGTGGGATCTTTCCTGTCATCTCCACATCACTTCATCTGGGTGGCATGTCCAGCCTGGCAGATAATGAGAATTATTAGAGGAAAAAAATACACATTTGGATTATATAATGGTTCAGATTAGAGAAACCTGCACTTATTTGGTGTAATTGATAGACTGATTGTCCCCGATGTAAAAATCTGAAATTCTGGGGCTGGAGAAATGGCCTAGCTGTCAAGAGGACCTTCTGCTCTTGCAGAGGACCCGGGTTCGATCCCCAACACCCACATGGCAGCTGAGAACCGTCTTTCACTCCAGTTTCAGGGGAATCTGACGCCCTCTTCTGACCTCCGAGGCATTGCACGACACGGGTGCATAGACCTACATGCAGACAGTACATTCATACATATAATAAAATAAATAAAAATTTTAAAAATCTTTAAAAAATCTGAAATTCAAAATGCTTCAAAGTTCTGAATGTTCTGACCACTGACATGACTCCACAATTGGAAAATTTTACCTTGACCTATTGTGACAGGTCACAGTCAAAAAAGCAGGTGCTCTAAAAAGACTAGGTGAAATTGCCTCCAGGCTCTATGTATAAGGTGAATATGTAACATAAATGAATTTCCTGTTTTGACTTGTATATGTAAGTAATGTACACAGTCTAAGGAATTCTGAACTCTTTTTTTTTATTTTATTTATTTCTGTATGTGTATGAATGTACTGTCTGCATGCAGGTCTGTGCACCCGTGTCGTGCAATGCCGTGGAGGTCAGAAGAGGGTGACGGATTCCCCTGGAACTGGAGTTCTCCTGGAATTGGAGTTTCAGACGGTTCATCAGCTGCCATATGGGTGCTGGGGATCGAACCCGGGTCCTCTGCAAGAGGCATTGGTGCTCTTAACCGCTAGACCATCTCTCCAGCCCAGAATTCTGAACTCTTAAACACTTCTGGTCTCAAGCTTTCCACATCAGGAGTTCTTATTCCATAGCAGTATTAGTAAAATCTCCCACCGCATTTTGTTTACGTATTCCTAGAGGAGGCAGAGTCTGATGGTTCACAGTCATGGTCTGATTCCATCCTTGTGATTACCATGTGTTTTATGGTGAGTGTATCAGTTGCTTTTGGTTGCTGTAATAAAACATCATGACCAAGGCAACTTACAGAAGGAAGAATGTATTGGGTAGAGTCCATTATGGTGCAGAGATATGACAGCAGGAGAAAATTGAGCGCTCACATCTTCAATCAGGCACAGGGAACAGAAAGAGAAACAGACTGGAAGTTAACTGTGGCTTTGAATTCTCAAAGTCCAGTGACATGCTTCCTCCAGCAAGACCACACCTCCGAACCTCCCCAAACTGGGGACAAAATGTTCAAATACTTGGAGCTAGTGGGGTACATTCATTCAAGCCACCACAGTAAGGGAAACCAAAGAAGTCAAACAGCTTGAGAAGCTCACCTTAGAATGGTGTCAGGCAATAGTTCAGATCCAACAGCCTCTGTGTTAGCTTTCTGCTACTGTGACAGAATACCTGAGGTAAACAACTTATAAAGAGGAAGGCTTATTTTGACTCACTGTTCCAGAGGCTTTGGGCCTGGGTGTGTTCGCTGTATGTAGGCTTGTGTTGAGGCAGAACCTCATGGCAGGGAGCAGGGAGCAGAGCAGAGCTGTTCATCTGTGAGACTGAGAAGCAGAGGCTTGGAAGCAGGGTCTTCATATCCCTTTCAAGACCCCACTCCTGATGACCTCAGTCCATTCCACTCGTTCCCACCATTTAAAGGTTCCTGCCACCCAAACAGTTAGCATGGCCCTTGGTCCCAGCATTTCCTCACAGTTCCTGTCCCCTGGCCTCTGTCCTCAGACAGAGTAAGGTGGAGGTAGAGGTACAGATAAAAACCGAGAGAGAGCTGACATTTTCAGGTAAGGCTAAGTGACCTCACCCTAAGGCTGAGGTGTGTTCCTGTCTTAGAGGTCCTTTCTTGTTGGGCTTGTTATCTTTTCTCCTTGCCTGGAGAGATCCTTGGCCAGGTTATGAAAGGAGCACATGGTAGAAAAGAGGGTTCCAGTAAGCACACAGAGAGGTAGATTATACTGAGGGAGCTGATCGAAGGGCTGTTGTTATGTCTTGAGTCCAGTGTCCTGGGATCCTGTGGTCAGGCTGGGAAGCTCTCCTGGTCCACAGGAGAGGAAGGAAATGGGAGTCAAGTTAGGGCTTGTTCTGGCCAGGAGGGTCGGGTGTCTCCTGGAGAGCAAAGTCCCTGGCATAGAAGTGGAGCCCTGGATCTCAAGGAGGAGTGTGGTAATTTCCCTGCATCAGGGCCTTTAGCTGACCATTCCATTCATCCCACATCCTCCCTCCTTACTTTGCAACCTGTGCCCCAAAGTGAGCAAAACTCACTTGGCCTGATTTTTCCCAAGTGCTTGGCTCCCTCCGCCTCCCTTTTGTTCTCTCTTTTGCCATAGTAGTAACTGAGACTAAACCACAAAATCAGTTAATTAAAGGGTGAGATGAAGAAACAGTACTGATAACTGGTGATAAGTGCCATTCTAGTTTCTTGTCCTGTATCTCTCAATTGACTCCCTGGAGAACCTAAATCATTATCCTCCTTTGGCTGAGGAAGAGGAAGAAACCTAGAAAGATTAAGAAAACTCAAGGTCATACAGCTAGGACGGTGAAGATCAGGGACCAGAACCCTATTCTGTTTTCCTTCAGAGCTAGAGATTCTTTCTACTTGACCACATTGCCTGTAAAACCGGGCTGGTAATAGCAGTTGTAGTGCTTGCTTTGCAAGCCTGCGGCGAGGATCAAATAAGACAGTAATTGGGAAAGCACTTTGAAAATTGCAAAGCACTATATAAATATATGGTATTATTCTAATGTATCACTGGCCTACAAAAACACTGCTCAAACATTTCATTTAAGAGAAGACACACCAGACCATTATTCAATAAGATAACACCACATGTGATCCTTTTATCATTGAGAGAATGTTTATGAAGTCCACAAAACCCAAGCCATTAGGAAGGTTTTGTTTTCTGGGTAGGCTCAGCAAACTTGGAGCAAGCTCAAGAAGTCTTTAAACAGCCAGGAAGTTAAACTGAAGAGACTGCATTTAGTGTCAGAGAATTAAATGTCCTTTCACAGACTCTGGGAGCTGAAAATACACACTTTTGATAAGTTAGACTGTTCCTAGAAACTGCTTTCAAGGCAGTGAATTGGATCCCATTCGTACTACAGGGAGGTAGAATAGTAATATAAATGATTATGGTAATTTCCAGAAGAACAACATGGGGAACATTGGCTGACTAATCAGACTTCTATGATATATCTATATCTATCTATAGGTATAGATAGATATAGATATATCTTTTATATATCAGATATAGATATAGATAGATATATCTATATCTATCTATCTATAGATATAGATATAGATATAGATATAGATATAGATAGATATAGAGGGAGATATCCTGGGCAGATTACTTAAAGTTTCTGTTCCCTCATTTCCATATTGGTAAAATGAGAATAAAAACAATACGTATTTTGTAAGGCAGTTGTAATAATCAGATGGGTCACTGGAACTGAGCCTGGCACATAGCAAACACTTGGTAAAAGTTACCTCATGTTGTTATTATGCTTTATGAAGCACAGAAAATAGTCCCAAATAATGCAAGGTTTGAATGATGTTACCAAACTCTGCTATAATAATTAAAGGCCTCCCACAAGCAGTGTTTAAGTGCTCCAAAGTTATAATGTATTTGTTGTATGTGTGACTTTTCTCAAGGAAGCATGAACAAGCATGTGCTCATCCCAAACAGGGAACCACTGACAGACCAAAGTATTGATTCCACCAAAGTATGATTTGGCAAAGCAGTGAGTTGATTGGGGTTGCTTGCAGGAAAATGAATGAGGGGTCACTTGCTGGAACACTAACAACTCAAAGGCAGCTGCATCTTCAAAAAGCCCACGCTAACATAAGTGACAACTAACTCGGAAATGTTAACCCTGGTGCTCTCCGCATGGCGGATAGGCAGCTCGGCAGGGTGGAGAGCCTCCTTCCCCCACTCTCAGCATTTGTTTTCTGCTTCTCTAACCTTGGGGAGGGTCCCTGTGAATCTCAGGTTTCAGCTCTTCTGGCCTTATAAGGTCCCTTACTTCCTTGACCTCATGAGTCTCCCTCCCCCTCCTCCCTGCAAGTGGGAAAATTTCAGTTGGAAGGAAAATCTCTATAACCCAGCATTAGCTTCTCATCATAACAAGAGAGAAAGATTTTGTGAGATAGAGAAATTGAGATCCAGAGGACTCTGTGATAATCTGAATTGTTCTTGAAAAGTTCTTCTTCTTTTCCCCCAAACCACCAAAGTCTGGTGACTAGATGCAGGGTTTCCATCCTGGATGATATTGAAAACGGGGAAGATGCCCAGCATCTGATGCTCATCAGAGTCCAGTTCACTTTGTCCGGCACACTGCCACCTTGCAAGAGACAAGTTCCAGGGGAGAGGGGGCCTGGGAGCAATGGCTGGGATTGCTGAAGCTGGCTCTCCACACCTTTCAGCGTTCTGGAACTAATCAGTGATTGCTGCACTCACTTACAGTTAATCTTGAAGCTGCTTTGAACCAGATTTTAAAGAAATATTCAGTATGACAGAAGAATGAAGCCGGTATTCTGCAGTCCTTCAGATATCCCGTTTCCAACTGGGCTGATTTAGGGTGACATCACCCAATCTATTGTATTAAAACTTTCTTTAGCTCCCTGTTGCTCAAAAGGACATTATTCTATGTCTTTGGGATCCTGTTAGAAGTACGGCTTTCAAAGTTTGCAGACCTGGCTCTGAGTCTTTTTTTTTTTTTTGTTTTTGTTTTTGTTTGGCTTTTTGCTCCCTGCTCTGAGTCTTAATTCTGTCATCAAGTGACTGTGTGATTTTGAAGTTAATTTCTCAGAACCATAGATTCCACATCTATTAAATACTTCCTTGATCTATCATTGCAATGATCAAATATGGTAAAGAAAGACATAAATACCTGATACCTGTGATTCACAGAACCTAAGTACCAAATACTAGTTCTCTTCCATCTTTCTCTTAGAAAGCCCTTTCTGGGCTGGAGAGATGGCCTGGCGGTTGGGAGCGCTGACTGCTCTTGCAGAGGACCCGGGTTCAATCCCCAGCACCCACATGGTGGCTAAGAACTGTCTGTAACTCCAATTCCAGGAGAACTCCAGTTCCAGGGGAATCCGAGACCCTCTTCTGACTTCCGCGGCATTGCGCGACATGGGTGCACAGACCTACATGCAGACAATACATTCATACACATAAAAAATAAATTAAAAAAAGAAAGCCCTTTCTAAGCAGGTTTCAGTCCATATATATCATATATATGATATATACACATACATATACTATATACGTGTGTATATATATATAATCTCTCTCTCTCTCTCTCTATCTCTCTCTCTTTGCCTTACGATTAATGGAGTGCATGTTGAAACACACCATTCCCAGTTTGGGCACAGAAATGGGAACATCTATGCCAAATTGCCTAGCTTAATGCCTGGGACAATAAGGGGCTCTAATTTCTAAATAAGGTTGAATGAATGGAGACAGCAGAATGGGAGGTGATGTGCATATTGGTAATGTTTTCTTCAAGGGATCCCCAGAATGCTCTGGGAATTTTAGATTTGGATTTGGTCAATTACTAATAAAGACTTGGGCCTGCATACTGTCCTTCCTAATTAGACATTTGTCCCCCTCACTCCTCCAGCCAGACCAAAGTCAGTCAACATTTAATGCTAGCAGTTTGTCCATCCTTGGAATTGTGGTACATGGAATAAGATGAAGCTGTATGCATAGTGACTGCTTTGAGACTCAGGCAGAGAACTTCCCCTGGCTTATTCCACATTGGATCCTAGACCTGCACAAGCCTCTAGAGTGTGACAGCTAGCTGCCTTTGTTGACTTCATCTTGACTTTCTTGTGTAAAATACAGCATAAAGTCCTGCATAGGGGCGCCTGGGCAGAGGGTCCTGGATGGGGCATACAGCCTTGAAATGTTGGTTTAGGGGTACATAGAAACACATGTCTCCTGGAATTGCATTTAAGATTTTGACTTAATGCACATTTTTGTTCTGATGTTTCCTTTGGTTCTTTTCCATGTGTTGATAGCTAAAAATGGATAGATACAAAACAGGAAGTCCCTGGTTGCTATAGCAACACTATTTATCTGGCATTGTCAGCTCATTAACTTCTCTACCTAAGTGGATTTTCCAACTAATCCAGGCATTCTTCACTAAATGCCAAATGGTCTGCTGTTTAATGGAAACCGTTCTTTTTTTTTTTGTATGTGTATGAATGTATTGTCTGCATGCAGGTCTGTGCACCCGTGTTGTGCAAGAGGGTCTCGGATTCCCCTGGAACTGGAGTTCTCCTGGAATTGGAGTTATAGACGGTTCTTAGCCGCCATGTGGGTGCTGGGGATCGAACCCGGGTCCTCTGCAAGAGCGTCGGTGCTCTTAACCGCTAGGCTATCTCTCCAGCCCCGGAAACCGTTCTTAATGGCTTGCCCAAGTCTGTCTTCCTGGGGCCGGCTGCTCTCTCACAATACTGCAATGCTCATAGATTAGTTACAGGAAGGTCTCACCCTATAGGAGGTTCAGGGACTGAGACTGGACTGGTCACTTGTGCTGTTAAGTGTCACTGTTCTGCATCATCATCTGGGTAATTTTTCTTTGAATCCATTTCTTCCTTCTCTCCGTTTGTTGTGTCTACTTGATCAGGCTTGGGAAATCTGATAAGTTGGCTTGTGAAAAGTGCATATAAACTAAACAGCTTCCGAGTGAAGATATTTTCAGATTTTCTAAGAACTAAGAGCTTTAGAGCGTCCTTTTCAGTTGATTCACAAAAACTAAAGGCATTCCTGCCTTCATCGCCATTGAATCATATACTTGTTTACACGGCTGCCAAATTCTGAGTCTAGGGAACCCATCCTAGTGTTGACCAGAACCTCTGAATTACTACTACCTGTGAGCCAAACTCTGCTTCTCAGACACTGTCCCTGCCCCAAAAGTCTTGATGGGGGAGAACGTAGAAACAGATAAAGTTGGAAAACAATATAAAGGATATCCCTGGGTTCTTCATAGCTCAAAGAAGAGAAAGCTATCTGTTTGGAGAGAAGATAGTGTTCTCTACCCGACTCCTGTTTATTGTATGTGTCTTTCTATAATTCTCTTGTTTTTACACCAAATGATATTTACTCAGCACCAACTCAATTCTTTTCACTGACATTGCAGATGTGAATGAGACAGACCTGATCCTTGTTCTGATTTGAATATCAAAGATGAGGCTCACAGGGATGGAAATATGTACCCACTGCCGAGAATCAGGAAGTGAGAGGGCAGGTTATGGTTGGAAGGTGAGCCGTAATTTACCATTCTAGAATGTGGGTGGCAGGCTGTAAAGGACCTTGGTGCACTGCTAAGGACTTAACTTGCACTTGCTGGGGATGCCCTAGGACAGTTCTACCCAGAGTGACTTAGAAAATTGGAGCCATACGGTGGGTGACAGAAAATGGCGAGCACCAGAAGGGCCCCAGGTAAACGGTGATAAACGACGTGCAGTTTTCAGCCTCTCCACCTACCACTCCCTTCTGTTGGGGGGGGGGTCTTCCTCAGTCACTAGACTTCATTGATGGCCTTTTTGAGGTGCCTACTTATTATTTTCCTTTGAACATTGCTATCGTTCCAAGCAATCAGAACACATAGAAGATTTGAGAAGCACCCTGACTCTGGGACTAGATGAGAGCCAGCACTGTCCCGCTTTCTCTGTGGAATGATTTCAGTGGGATATATTCATGACTGAATTACATTTCATCCCATAATAGCTCTTAACCCACATTATGAGAGTTAAATGTAATCGAGAGTGCAGTAGGTGAGGCTACATTCTCATGCCTGACACGTGAGAACCAACCTCCTTTCTAACCTTGCCCACTGTCTTCCAGCACTTTCTCTCAAGAGCTGTGTACCTTCAACTTTTCCCCCAGCAGAATGTTACCCCCTTAGCCTTGGAGACCTGGGCTCATACTGATTTTGAATTTAAATTATTTCTACATGTTACTCCATGCAGTACTATAGAGACTCGGTACTCTTAGAAAGCGGCAGAAATTCAGCTTTAATTTCTTATTGCATTTAAGCTGGGAGAAAACTTGATGACAGTGTTCCCAGAGGTTTTCAGGAGAACAACATTCTCTTTACGTTCTCGGTGTTTCCAGGTCCCGTTTGGCTGGAGTCACTACCCCTGGCTTCAGTTAGCTATTTACATTCCCCTATTTTTATATAAATTGTGCTATATTAGCATATATTTCACACTGTGACCGAGTGTTTTCCAGATCCTTTAAGCCAGGCTATTTGTGCATTAGTCAACGTCAACGGAAGTAAAACCTCAAATTGAGTGCAGACTATAGCCCTGTACTGTTGCCCGCTCTGACATGCTGAAATGGATCTCTTGTTCTGAGAGGATTTGCTGTGAACTACTCTCTATTTACATTAAGGGGACCTCTGTATATTTAAGGCATAATTGTTTCAGGTCCTTCATTAATTTCTGAACTGGGAGACCTAGATTTTCTTCTCTTGTATCTTTTCTGTAACAATGGAAGTAAGGAGGTTCCAAAAAAAAAATAACAAATTGGTCCTCATTAAAACAAAGCTGGAAATGGTTTTCTGGTGATGTGCTTTACAAACAATGATAGAATCTGATTGTAAATCAGCTCCAGGACCTTGCTGTCTCAGGGGCCAGGCTGGAAAGCTCCAGGATAAAAGGTAGTCTGTGTTTTTATGGAAAAATAAAAACTTTTTTTTTTACCTCCATAATTGATGAAGTGCTTATCTTGTCATACAAATTTAGAGTTGGAAAAGTTCTCAGAGTTCATCTAACCCAGCCCCTTCCCAGAATAGCATCCATTCCCTTAGGGTCTCTTGACACATGGGCATCTAGTCTCTGAACACTTCCAGTTCTAAGAAACTTGCTCTCTTAAAAAATGTGTTTGATTATTTATAATATAAAATTACTATTGGAGCCATTTGGGGGACATAGGTTAGTGGCGTTATATACATGTTGTCCTGTTGTGTGGTCATCCATGTCTGTCTCCTTTTTATTTCCTAATACTAAACCCTGTATCCATTAATATGGCAAATCTCTCTCTCTCCCTAGGGACCGCCAGTCTGCTTAATCCAATTAATGTGATTGCTCTAGGAACCTCAGATAATAGAACCATACCACATTTGTCCTTTTGTGACTGACTGGCGTATTTGGTTAGTGGATTATCTTTATGTCTCATTCTTGTTGGGTCATGTGGTAGAGTTCATTCCTCTTCTAAAATGGAATACTACTACACTGTACAAATATATCCCCTCTTGTTTAGTCATCCAACACAATTCTTACCTCAAAGGGGGTAAGAGATAGTTTATTCTGGAGCCAAATCTGAATGATCGGGGCCAAGGAACACAGATTCAAGTCAGCCCAAATTCCGTGTTCCAACATGGGAACAGTTTTATGAAGTTTTTATAGTAACAGATGCTATCTGTCTGTCATAAATGCCACTATGGACACTGATGTACATATTTGAGTTCTTGTATTCCATTCTTCTGGGTATATACTCTCCAAATTAATTCTAGAAATAGAATTGTTGGGCGATTTGAAAATTATGCTTTTGTTTTTCAAAGAACTGCCATACAGTTTTCTACAGAGGCCCCAACCTTCTACAGCTCACTAGCATTGTTCCACTTTCTGTTTTTCTCGTTTTCTGTTTTAAAAAAAAATGTTAATAGCATATGTGGTTGTAAAAACATGGGCTTTGGGTTTGAAACTTGACTGAGTCTCATATTAGTTGTGTGAATTTGGGTCAAATATTTTATCTTTTTTAAGCCTCAGAGGTTTTGTTTATTTTTTTTTGTTTTTTGGCAAAGTGTGAGTTAGAAAGGAGATGATACTAACTATATAATTAGAAAAATGAAACAAAAATAGTATAAGAATACTTAATTGAGTGTCTGGATATAGACTCTCAGTGAATGTTTGCTTTGGGAATCTGGGGGTCATTGCTGGGGCATTCAGTTTGCTAGCTTGTCTTCTTCATGTTGAATTAAACCTCCTTAAGGCTGATACGATGGTTCAGAGGCTGATAGGCTTGCTTCCTAGTGATGCAGGCTGATGACCGCATATAGGTGGAAGGAGAGTGCTGAGTCCAAAGTGGTCTTCTGACCTCCACCTGTACACCATGGCTCTCCCCTTCTCACCACATCTCCTCTCCCTCCTCTCTCTCTCTCTCTCTCTCTCTCACACACACACACACACACATCATTATCATCATCATCATCATCATCATCATCGTCATCATTTTTTAAAACTACTTTGTTATAACTTGTGTAATGGTCACCTTCAATTTACCAGTCTTAATTTTACTCTTTACAATGTCACAGAATTAATATTTCCTTCCTGTGTGTGTTGTCTGCCTCATATCAGCCCTCAGTCATTTATTAATCTTTTATTGCTTTGGCAAAACATGCTGGTTTCTCTCAACTTTTTTTCATTATTTTTTTCATTTTGGAGAAAGGGTTCTGTGCATCTCAGGCTGGCTTCATAACTCTATGTAGCTGAGCACGAGCTTGTACATATGATCTTCTTATCTTTCCCCTTCCAAGTGCTGGGATTGGCAGGCATGCACCACCATACCCAGTGGTACAGGCTATACTGGGGATCCAACCCAGGGTTTCATGCATGCTAAGCAGGTATTCTACCAGCTGAGCTATTCATGCATCACCAGCCCCCAACACTTTCTGAAATGATAGTCTCTACATTCTCCTCAGGGTACCAGCCATCCTGGTCTACAGTTGGGTGTTAGCACAGAGTAACTGGGAACACCACTGTCTCCATTCCTATTGGTATTCATCCCTACTAGTAATGTCAACAGGAAGAACAGACACATGACATGGATGCTAGTGAGACTGTTTGACAGATTAAGAGATCATCATTCTCCTGCCTCTTGTTCTTTTCCAACTTGTCTTCTTCCTCATTACTTAGTTCCAGGACATCTCTAGCACTAGCCTTTATTCATTTAGGATTCTAATTGTAATGTTTTAATTTCTCTATTTCTGCTTGTTCCTATTTATTTATTTATTTATTTATTTATTTATTGTATTTGAGTGTTTTGCCTGAATGCATATAAGTGCACCTGTGTTGTGCAGTGCCTGCAGAGCCCAGAAGAGGGCGTCGGATCCCTTGGAACTGGAGTTGCCCATGGCTGTTAGCCACCATGTGGGTGCTGGAAACTGAATGCAGGTCCTCTGCAAGAGTAGCCAATGCTCTCAATCACTGAGCCATCTCCCCAGGCACTTTTGACTGCCAACTTGAGAGAGGTCAAGACTGACCGTTCCTCCCTCATGTCTACCAGAGCCAAGTGGTGTTCTTTTGAAGTAAACTTTAGTTATAACTTTGACATAGAACTGTCACAGGACCCAGAGAGGGCATTATCTGTGGTCTGAATGCTTTCCATTGTTGAAGAGACACCTAGAGACTTGTCCAGGAAGGGAAGGCTGGAGTGGGAGGGGATTTTGGCTGCAACTTTAAGGAGCACTTTGAACTTGAGTCTTTAGACATAAAAGTCCAGGGAGAGTTTTGCTGTTCCTTACCTGGTCCTGTAATTCACTGGCTCCCCAATGCCAAGTTAAATTGCAGCAGTTTCCACATTTGCCCTAAGGAGACTGAATGGAGCACCTTGGAAATAACAATCCTTGCTCCCAAAGGTTCCCAAGCAGTTGGAAGAATGTGGCTTGATTCTCACTACATGCTTAACTCACCTAAATGTCTTTTCTTTATGAGCTCCTTGAAACCCATGAAAACTTCTCAATTTTATTACGAGCCTTTTTACCCTGAAAAACAAGAATCCCAAACTTTTTCTTCTGAGAAAGGAAGTTGTAATTTTGTCAAAGATGAAGTATTCCAGTGGTGCTTTCCACATCTCAGCTGTGTGTTTGAAAATCTAGTTCCCTGTGTGTTATCCTCCCAAGAACGTCATGTGTTTATAGAAGGAAAGGTAAAAGCCAGACACTCTTCCTGTCTTTAAAAACAAAACAAAACAAAAAAATGAAGGGTGGGAGGAAACTCACTTATTATAGAGCACTCAGAATCCCTTTATGTAAGGAACTGTTGTAGTTGAAAGATGTGAACGGTATATGTAAAATAAAACCTTGTTTTCAGTAAAGGACTTCAGATTCACTTACAATTGACATATATGAGTATTAGGACATGAGTTTGGTGAGTTCCACTTTAACTGCCCAAAACACTCTTTGTCTTGAGCTCACAGCCATTTTGAGGCAGAGCACTGGCATGCAGGTCTTATTCGGCAAAGTCAAGGTAAAGTGGTCTCTGATGTGCCTGTTTTCCACATGTACATATAGAAGGATGCCACAATGCCTTGTGTTAGGCACTCCACTGCAGACATTACCACAATCCCCCATATACCTGGCAGTTATACTCCAAGACCCCAACTTGACGAGATTAAGTAAGGTGACTGATACAGGCATCAATCCATAGTGTTGATACAGTAGTGGTGTAAGGGCTGTTTGAACACAAGTTCTGATATATTACAACACTTGTTCTGATAATCAAGATAGCTCATGTGACCAGTAGGGAGGTAGCATCTGTATATGGCAGAGATAACACTCAACAAGCAGGGTGGAAGGGAGTGAGGTGGTGTGAAATTTCATTACACTATTAAGACTGATGTGCAATTGAACACTATAAAATCCTTGAATTTTAGAATTTTCCCCTTAGTATTTTCAGATCAGACTTGACTGTAGGTAACTGAAACCTCAGAAAATGAAGCTGCAAATAAGGAATTGCTGTATCTGGTGATGTCGAGAACCAGCCAGCTAGCAGGGAAAGCAAGGAGAAGCAGTTGTACCGGAGCTTCCCTTGTCAGCTTGACCCGCCTGGAAGGGGGAGCCTCAGCATAGCCTTGGCTGGATTGGCCTGCAGCCAGGCTTGTGAGGCATTTTCCTCACTATTGAGTGACTGGGAGGGCCCAGCGCTCTGTGGTTGTATCAGAAAGCAGGCTGAGTGCAGGCCAGAGGAACAAGCCAGCAAGCAGCTGGCCTCCGTGTTCTGTGTTTCAGTTCCTGCCTCCAGGCTCCAGCCCTGAATTCCTACCTGGTCTCCCTCAAAGATGGTCTGTGATTGGGAAGTGTAAGCCAAATAAACCCTTGCCTTCGCCTTCTCAAGTCAGTTCTGGTCACAGTATTTTCTATAGAAAAATCGAACACAGGACTTCACCCACGGGGCCCCCCACGGTCTTCTCTGGGTGAGACTATTTTGTCTGTGTGCACACCTCACTTTTGATCTTCCACACAGAGAATCCGGAAAATATCAGGAGTAAGTAAGTTTGGGATTTCTTTAAAGAGAGTAAGGTCTAGGAATGGGTTTGCATCAAGGCAGGTTGCTGTTATCTTTTAATTCTACCACTTGAGTTTTACATCTTAGTGTGGAAAATAGATTCTCGGGGCTGGAGAGATGGCTCAGTGGTTAAGAGCACTGGCTATTCTTGGAGCTAACAACCATCCATAACTCCAGTTCCAGGGAATCCAAGGCACTGTTCTGACCTCCCTGAGGTCTGCACACCATGGGCAATACGCTCATACATGTAAAATAAAAATAATATATTAAAAAATAAAAAGTAAATAGATTCTGACAATGGGAAAGAAGAATAAGTAGAATTTTCTGCGTGGTGAGACCAAATTTCTTGACCTTATACTTCAACAGTATAAATTTCTTTTGATAACATTTTTCATGTTTGTTTTGCAAACTTAAAAAAGCATACAGCTGGCCAAGTTCTATAAAAAAAAAAAAAATGTAGGCAGTTGATTGTATCACACACCATTCTGTCCAGGTATTTGAGTTGAAGAGATAAACCACATAAACATACCCTAATAAAAGGCTTTATTTAGTTAGCAGAGTTTCACTGCCCTTCAATGTCAAGGAAAGAACCATGAATTTAAGTCTTAGCTGGCTCCTTTTTGACAGTGACATTTGTCAGATTACTCGATGACCCTTGGTTTTGTCATCACTAAGGTAGAAATTACACTTGTGTTTCATGAGCTCTATTAGGTTCAAAGGTGCGAACCCCCAGATAAAAGGCACATGAGACTTAAGTCACTCCGGGAACATGATTTACTTCCATTGGAACTGCCAGGGCGGGCCACCTGCTAGCATGTGGTGGAGCAGGAGCAGGAGGAAAATGGCGACTGGGGCCCACCCACTTATAGCCATGGGCCGGGACCTCAGGTACAGGGGAAGGGGTCAGAAGATTGACGGCCTCTGGAGGAAGTGGACATCTGTGTGTGTCCTTTGGAATTCTGGGAAGCCCAGACCTAACAAGCTCTAGTGGTTATCTGAAATGTATTCATATGGATGTTCTGCCTCTTCGTGGATGTGCTGAAGTCCTCTCCTCCTTTTACCTCTTCCCTGGCTCATTACAGCATGCTCACTCTGGATTAACCCAGGGTGAGGCCTGTACCCATGCCCTCTCAGTTTCACCAAATATTCCATAGAAAGATGAGTACGCAAAAAAACAAGGGAATGCGGTAGTTCCACAAATTCACCCACTCGCCCTAGAGTGGGAAACCCTGTGCCAATCTCTGCAGTCTCTATTTATCCTTCAAAACTTGAGACAGGAGTCAACATTCCTTACCTACCTTTATAGGCCATGTCTGTTGCCTCCTGAGTGCTCTGGCGCCTGAAAAGTCCCTTGACAATTTCCTCATTTTTTTTTACATACACACTACATATTTTTAAAAATTCAAACAGATATATAATAAGAAGGAAGTTTCTTTCTTGCTCCTGGCCTAAGCCCAATTCTCTTTCTCAGATGTACATAGTCTTCCCGATTTTTTTTCAAAGCCACCTTTTTATTGAAGCTTTGTGCATTTCATACAACATTTCCCAATCAAATCTAGACCGATTCCCCTTCCCTGCCCCCGACCCCACCAGAGCTCATGCATTCTGCCATACATGTTTTTCATCTTTTCTCAGTCTCTTAAAATTTTTGATGCAGAAGTTTACTGTTTCAGGCAGTTCACCGTTTCAGTCAGTTCTTTGACCCAGTCTTTGTTGTTGTTCCTTCCAATTTGCATCGCTTCAAAATATGCGTATATGCACGCCACACATATATCAAGATTATGACGTCACAGGTTTTAGTATCTTCAGCTTATGATTTCTTTTTTTCTTTATTAGGCTAAAAGATGTCATGTTTGAAGGCTCCTCCTTGGCAAGCCCAAACCACTATCAATTCTACCTTTGTGCTCCACACTGGGGTCTTCCCTTCCTATGGTCTCCAAATGAGGTCTAGTAAGCACTGCGCCCTGTCTTGATCTTCCTGTAGTGGCCTCCTTGATATAGCCTGGGTAGTCCAACAATGGCTCTTCCTGATTTTTTGATGTTGCTTTTATAGATTTTTCACTAGGATGTGTACTTGAATGTATGAGAACATGGGTGTGTTATGCATGTCCACATAGAAGGACTCACAAGCTTAAACACACATGAATTGTTTTCACACAAATTATCTTTTATACATGTGTTTTTCTTTTCTTTTTTTCCCTAATGATATATGTTGGCAATTATTCAAGACCAACACGTCTGCTGCTGCCTTCTCTTCCTTAAGGACTTAGAATAACTATAATTTACTTAAGCAGATCCTTCCAGTTGGAGAAGCAGGTTGTTCCCAGTCGCTTTCTCTTCCAGACAACACAGTCACTGAAACCCTGTATAATATCACTCCATCCATGTATGAATTCATCTGTAGAGGGGACTCCTAGAAGAGAAGCTGCTGTTGACACAGAAATGCATTTTAAATTTTCATAGATCTTGCCAAATTAAACTAATTTATTCCCTTACAATACAGCAATTCTTACTTCTTCATATCCTTCTCAGATCAACAAGTCATCAGCTAGTTTTTAAAATTTTATATTTTATTTATTATTTTTATTTTATGTGCTTGAGTGTATTGCCTGCATGTGTGTAAGTGCACCCACTTCGTACAATGCCCCCAAAGGCTAGTAGGGAGTATCAGATAACCTGGAACTGGAGTCAATTATGGTTATTAACTACCATGTAGGTGCTGGGAATTGAACCCCAGTCCTCTGAGCCATCTCTCTGGCCCCAAATCATCATTAAACTTTTTTTTTTTAAATATTTCCAATATGATTGGAAAAGAGCATTGCACTAAAGTTTTAAATATTTATTTCTTGCCAGGCATGGTGGCACATGCCTTTAATCCCAGCACTCGGGAGGCAGAGGCAGGTGGATCTCTGTGAGTTCAAGGCCAGCCTGGTCTACAGAGTGAGCTCCAGGCCAGCTGGGACTAAAGGGAGACCCTATCTCAAAAATGCTAAATATATACATATATATATATATATATTTCTTAAGTTGTTTTATTCATGCATATGTTTGTGTGTCTATATGCACATGTGTGTCTGTATGCACATGTGCAGGTGATGGTGGAGGCCATATGAAGGTGTTGGATTCCCCTGGAGCTGGATTCACAAGTAGGCAGTTGTGGCGTGGAGATGTGGGTACTGAGAACTGAATTCTGGACCTATGAACCAGCAGCATGCTCTCTATGAACCAGCAGCATGCTCTCTAACCATTGGGCAGCCTCTCCAGCCCCTCCCATTGAGGTCTTATTTGCATTTTTTTTTTTTTTTTCTTTTTGAGACAGGGTCTCCCTGTAGCCCCAGCTGTCCTGGAGCTCACTCTGTAGACCAGGCTGGCCGTGAACTCACAGAGATCCACCTGCCTCTGCCTCCCAAGTGCTAGGATTAAAGGCGTGCACCACCATGCCTGGCTTATTTGCATTTCTTATCAATGATGTCTCCTTTGTCTAAGAGCTTTCATGTTTCCTACTCTGTAGCTTCTGGTTCATCTCCTTTGCCCCACTCATCTACGGCTTTCTCTTATTTCCTTTCTGCATGCTGATGATCACATTTTTGTTCCCATGATCCTGGCAGCCAGCCCTTTGCCTTTTGAGTTACAAGAATTGGGGGGGGGGGTTCTTCCTAGTTTGTCCTGTCATTTTTTTTCTTATGGTATCCTTTCTTTCAATATATATTTTTATTGATTTTTATACATTCCATATAATATCTTAATCATAGTTAGACACCCCCTTCCCTCATCTGCACCCTCATAGCCCCCCCCCCAAATTTCATGCGTCGCCATTTGTGTTAAGTCCTATGGAGTCAAATTTACATCCCGAGGTGTTCTTTGGTGTGAATTCATCCACTGAAGTCTAGTCAGCCGATCTAGCATCGCTCCCTTAAAGAGGGCCAACTCTCCCTCACCCAACAGTGATCAGCTTCCCATCGTTCCTTGGCTAAGGCTGGAGCTTCTTAACCATTTTCCCAGTTCTATACTAGATTTTTTTTTTCTGGTTTTATAGATCTTTAATATCTAGTATGTCATCTTTCTTTTGATGGCTCTTGGATCCTGCGTCAAATGTAAGTGGATTCCTTGCAGGTGCTGGAAATGCACCTGGTTGATAGAATGCTTGAAGTAGCCAGACAGAAAAAGTAAAGCTAGTCTAGCAGTCCTGTGGGGCAAGGCCTGTGGAATTGTGTGTGTGTGTGTGTGTGTGTGTGTGTGTGTGTGTGTGTGTGTGTCGGGGTTCTCCTAGTTGAGCCCCAGCTATGAACTCAGAGACAGCAGAGAACAGCACCAGTCAAGCTGCTCTGCTCGCAGTTGTTCTACCATCCACAGGAAGTTCCCCCAGCAACTTAGCCATTCCTCAGTGAAAATCAGTGAGCATATTCCCGAAGGAGACAGCATACTCCTGTATGCAGACAAACTGTTAAGAGCACTCTCTTATCTGCTGGAGATCCAGTTGCCCATCTCGAACTGGAGAGCAAACAGGCCTCCTCATCTTTCATGTGCACGGTAGCTTTGGCCGTTCCTGTTCATTGCAGTTGACTAGCAAGGCCCTCTGAAATACTGCTTGTGACAGCTCTCCAGCGGGAAGAGCCCTCCCTTTCACAAATGAGTGACTTTTTGACATATCTGAAGCGTGGTCTTGCATGTTTGTGGAGTTTCCAAGCCTGTAAGCCCTACACCTAATTTGCCTAGAGGCGAGGGGTAGAGCTGCACTTCACTTCTGGTGCAGAGAGCGAGCCCCACAAACCAATCCAACTGTTTCCCATGTTGCTTTGGCAGATTGATATCCAATGGAAGAGAATAGTAAAAAATTAGCCAGGCATGGTGGCACGTGCCTTTGATCCCAGCTCTGGGGAGGCAGAGGCAGGCAGATAGATCTCTGTGAATTTGAGGCTAGCCTGGTCTACATAGTGAGTTCCAGGCCAGTTGGGGCTACAGAGAGACCCTGTCTCAAAAAAATAAAAATAAAAAAAGAATAGTAGCTGGGTGTGGTGGTGCACGCCTTTAATTTTTTTTTTAATTTTATTTATTTCTGTATGTGTATGAATGTACTGTCTGCATGCATGTCTGTGCACCCGTGTCGTGCAATGCCGCTGAGGTCAGAAGAGGGTGTCGGATTCCCCTGTAACTGGAGTTCTCCTGGAATTGGAGTTTCAGACGGTTCTCTGCCGCCATGTGGGTGCTAGGGATCGAACCCGGGTCCTCTGTAAGAGCGGTCAGCGCTCTTAACCGCTAGGCCATCTCTCCAGCCCCGGAAAATCTGCCTTTAATCCCAGCACTTGGGAGGCAGCTATCCTATGTGAAAAAAACATAGTGCAATATGACCAGGCATGGTAGTGCACGCCTTTAATTTTTTTTTTAATTTTATTTATTTCTGTATGTGTATGAATGTACTGTCTGCATGCAGGTCTGTGCACCCGTGTCGTGCAATGCCGCGGAGGTCAGAAGAGGGTGTCGGATTCCCCTGGAACTGGAGTTCTCCTGGAATTGGAGTTTCAGACGGTTCTCAGCCGCCATGTGGGTGCTAGGGATCGAACCCGGGTCCTCTGTAAGAGCGGTCAGCGCTCTTAACCGCTAGGCCATCTCTCCAGCCCCGGAAAATCGTTTTTCATCTAATGAGAGTATATTCTAACAGCCTCTGGGATAGGAGAATGGCCACTGTTTGAATGTCCATTGCTATTGGTTGAACTGTTTGTGCATGTGAGAATACTCTTCTTCCCAGATCCTTGTTTGAAAGACATCCTGTACTCGCCTCTCATAAATGTGACCAAAGAAGTTCCCAACACATGGTCCCCCTCTACTGGGGTGACCTCTGGCCTGGGAGTGCTTCATAACAATGGCCAGAAATCCTTCCCTCAGTCTTCTGACTTTAGAACCTCAAACTTATTTCAGGATGCACAAAAACATCTGAAGTCTGGTCTTTTTTTTTTTGGTGGGGTTGAAGAGGACTAAGACTGAGATCCCAAGAATCATAAAGATGAGGTTGAAATCCTGGCCATGCCAATTCTGCCTTTAGAGTACTTTTTAAGATCATTGAGCCTCATTTTTTAAAAATATGTAAATGGTTGCTACCCATAAATAATTTATACAGTAATCCATCTCAAAATTAATGATTTAAATCAAGAAGCATATATTTATCTCAAGAATTAATGGTTGGTTCTGTGATTTACCCTGAGCCAGACTGATCTTTGTAAACTCTGTGAGCCAGCACAAGTTACAGGGAATTCAATTTGATAGTAGAGAAATAGACTCCATCTCCTTATTGGAGAAGATGCAAAAAGATAAGCTATGTCTAAGTGCCTTGTGTTTTGATAGTGTTTTCTTTCAAGTCAGTCAATATACAGAACAGACAGTAATTCATGACTCCACATACAAAGGCTCAAGGCACAAGATAATAATAACTATGGTTTAAATCTTGACTGTCTTGTACCAGCTCATGTTTTGAACTCTTCTTATTCAGGTATAGTGCTGTTTTAAGGGGATTTGGAGCCTTTAGGAGATAAAGGCAGAAAATGGGTCTGGGGGGCAGGTAATAAGAGACAAAAAAAAAAAAACCACCCTTGGGGCAGATCCTATATGTTCTCTGAGGAAGCTGTGGATGGAGAGAATTGTTTCACTAGTCCTTCTTCACCAGAATAAACTCAAATCCCTCTGAAATCACAAACCAACATGTATAACTAACACAACAATTATATCCTGATTGGGCTCGAAGACACCTAGACTTGGGCACAGAGACCTTGCCTAAGGTCATTGCTACAGTCTGCCATGCTGCCTCCCATAGGCTGATGGTGTGGAGAATACAGTGTCAATATTACCTATGCTTTACAGGACATGTTTGTTGAGTGGTGCTCAGTGATGTCAGACGCTAAGGGTGATGTAGAGAGTGAAGCAAGTGGAACTTCACCCCCAGCCTCAAGAAGCGTTTAATATTGGTGACAAAGAAAAATACTCAAGCAATTGCTGGTCGCCTTACAAAGTGTCAAGTGTCTTAAGGGAGGAGGAGATAAAATACTATGAAATTACAAAAGAGGCTCTGGAAGGGATTTTGGCTTCATCTTTGACTCTGCTTAATGTTTCCCTCCATTTAATTCTCATTATTGATCTCCCCAGGCTATCAATAAAGACACGATACAGAAAATTCAGTCTGGACAGATAAAACATTTTAAACTAGAGCAATTTGAGGCAAATTAAGCATTTAAAAATTATCAGCCATCTCCATGTTACCCGCCTGGCCTGATCTAGCTAGGGAGAACTATTTACTATCTTGCAGGCTGATAGTAATCCTCCTAATTTTTCTTCTCTGATTAAAATAATTTGTGTTAATTCCAGCAATCCACAATCCTATTAACTCAAACATTTGATTTTTATTTTTATTTTTTAAAATTTTTTTATTAATTTTATTTATTTCTGTATGTGTGTGAATGTACTGTCTGCATGCAAGTCTGTGCACCCGTGTCGCGCAATGCCGCGGAGGTCAGAAGAGGGTGTCGGATTCCCCTGGAACTGGAGTTCTCCTGGAATTGGAGTTTCAGACGGTTCTCGGCCGCCATGTGGGTGCTGGGGATCGAACCCAGATCCTCTGCAAGAGCAGTCGGCGCTCTTAACCACTAGGCCATCTCTCCAGCCCACATTTGATTTTTAGGAACAGCCAGAATGTGCAAATTATACTTTCAGTAGTTTTTTTTTTTTCTTCTCTTGAAAATCTCTTAGTGCCCCTGCTTTACTCTTCAAACTTCGGAATTTGAAATGATTAAATAAATGGTATGGAGTTTGAGGACAAAGAAGAAGGAAAAACACTCTCAATTCTAAAAGTGCCAAGAGAGTCTCACTCACAGTTCTGTAGGGGGCCTGGCTAGAGGCAAGGTATGGCAGGGGAGGTCATGGGTATGTTCTTCTGACAGCTGATGACATGTCAGGGGACCTTAGGCAAGCTCTCTTCCCTAGTCTGGGTTTCTTCACATCCAACTGGGCTATGATTATTTGGGCCTTGGACTTTTCCATGTGGAGTCCTCAGTTAATAATGCCTGTTTTGTGTACTGACTTTCTTGAAAGGAAAAAGTATGACCTAAATACAAGGTACTTGTCTTACTAGAAGGTGCTTGGACTCTTAATAGCTGTCTCAATTGCGTCCAAAGTGGGCTTTGCGTTGGAAATGCTTCAAGTGGCTGGGAATCAGGCTGAAAAGGGGCTTGTTTCCCTCTCCTTCTGTGCTTCAAGTAGGATTATGGCACGTTTTTAGAGTGTGCCCAATTTGCCCATTTAATGAAGGGCTCTGCAAATGTCCCTTCTGTCTAGAGCCTTTGTAAAAGATGCTTAAAGACAGTACCACTCTACTCTTTATAGAATCACAGCATTCCATCTAAAATCTATGGTTCTAAGTTGACAGCCAGCCAATTAAGGGAGGCTTCAAGTTGAAAGTAAACATTGGCTTTGAAAGATATTCTCTAAGCCCACGTTCTTCTCTTGGTTAATATTCATTCAACTATTTCAGTATTAATGTTGCTGCCCAAATTATCTACCAATTCTCTTTCCTCTAGACTTTTTTTTTTTCTTTTTTAGTATTTTCTTTTCTTTGGTATTTTTGAGGCAGGGTGTCCCTTTAGTCCCAGCTTTCCTGGAGCTTGCTCTGTAGACCAGACTGGCCTTGAACTCACAGAGATCTGCCTACCTCTACCTCCCTAGAGTGCTGGGATTAAAGGTGCGCACCACCACGCCCGGCTTCCTCTAGACTTTTAAGTTACCCTGAAGTTCTTATTTCATTTTACTCCTTTTGACTTGTTTGTTTGTTTCTTAACAGCCTTCCCTTATCTGAGTTTTGTCACTCTAATAGTTTATAAAGGACTGGTGCCAGGCTATGAAAGATGTAAGAAAAGATTTAAGAACCACCCAGAGAGATTCAAGAGTTGGGAAACAGCGGTCTGTGAATCTCTATTTGCTTAACCTTCTCCCCAGCTGGGTTTGGGAGTTGCTGCTTTGAATACTCTTCAGCTATATCTGTGGTTAGTAGAAGTGTTTATGCAACAGTGGTCAGGGTTGCTTTGGTAAAGGCAGGCTGTACGGTGACTACCATTATGCCCATCTAACCATCTGAGGATGGGGAAGAACCTTCCCCAAGGCCATAAGCCGAAATGTGGCAGAGCCAGAATTTGAACCGGTGCATGGGTGCAACTTTTAAACCCACCCCTTTCCTCCTGTTGCACCCGACCTCACATGGCTACTTCCCAGGTTTGTCTGAAGTCAAGGGAACCACAGGGAATGCTTGATGCATGAACCTTGCTCCCAAGGCATTTACTGTCCAGTCAGAATTAAAGAAAGAGCACTTGCTGATGACCAATCAACTGTAAAATTAAGTGACAAATTGTAAGTTAGACCCATTGGTCAATTTCATCTTTATTTTTGTCTTTTCTATAGTAAACTGAACATCACTGAATTAACAGGTTTATTTTATTTCCCCATCAAATTGCATGGGTGTTCTGCTGTGATTTGAACACGGCATGAAAAAGAAGTGTTTTTTCTGTTTGAAGTTTTCAACATGAGAAATATTTTATTGATGTCAGTATTACACTCTTTCATGGAGATGGAATTCACATATAAAAATATACAATTGGGCCTGGGGACATGGCTGAGTGCATAAAGCATTTGCTAAGCAAGTATGAGGATTGGCGTTTAGATCCCCAGAAACTACACAAAACCGCTGGACAGGTGTGGTGAGCATCTCACTTTTAATCCCAGCCCTCAGGAGGTGGAGACAAGGAATGCCCTGGGCCAGCTGGGCTAACTGAATTAGCAAGCTCTGGGTTCAGCCAGAGACCCTACTCAGGAAACAGCGGACGCTGTGGGACAGCCAGCGTCAAACTCTGGCTTTCCTACACACACGCACATGCCCATGCACACCATACATACAAGCGCATGAATACATATATATCTCATATATATCACCATATATATCATATATATATATATATATATATATATATATACATATGAAGATAGTGACTTCAAGGTTAGCCTGGGCTACCTAGCAGGACTCCTGTCTGTAAATCAAGACAAAAATAAAGAAAATTGTTTTAGTAGTTGAGGGCACATGGCTCAGTGGTAGAATGCTTGCTCACCAAATCAAGTTAACATTAGCCCTCAGCACCACTACGTCAAAAGATTCCATTTTATGTGCTGTGTTTCGTCATTGACTTCTAAACAGGAAGACAAGTAGAAATCATCTAACTTTTTTTAGTACCATGCTGAAAGGCTATTGTTTTCTCTCTTTTAGGGACCAAGGATAAATTAAAAAGGCAAAAAAGGACTGAAAATTGAGAACCCACTATATAAACATTACTAGATTAGACCAACCCTCCATTCTAAGCAGATGCTTATGTTGCTGGGGAGATAAAAGCATAAATGATGCCATAATGGTTGAAAATGCACTGAGGAAGTAAATAGTGTTCTGCCTAATGGTTCAACCTGGGAAGACTCCTTGTTCCTTGCTGAAGGCTCTTTGGAATCCCAAGTTGTGTAGGCCCCTGGGTGATCAGGACAGATTTGCCTGGGAAGACCGTCTTCCTTGTGGTGCAAAGAGTCTCTCAAGGAAGACAGTGTCTTCACCAGGTATCAGTTCATTGTTCATGCATGGAAAATGTTATTTTATTCCAAAGAAGAAATTAGAAGATCTGAGGCATGTCTGCCTAAACACTGCATTTTCCATAAAGCACAAGAGGTTCAGCATCAAAATTTTTGGTCAACACCAGCTTCTTCAAGACTGTGCTAGCCCTTCTCTCTTGAAGAGCCCTCACAACATTTTTCATCCTTTATTTTAGTTCTTTATTTATGTCATTTCCAGACCATGATTTGTGAAGTAAGCACTACCCTGAGTTGGCTCACTGGCACCGAGCTTGTCTGGAACAGAGCTCACCTTCATTTATGAAGATAAATGTTTCAGGCCAGGATGGAGGGCAATGTTTTAAAGGCTGCTTTGTTTTGGGCCTTTTACTTCTTTGGGATGACCAGTGGTTTTACTAGGTAACAGACTTTCATTATTTTATTTATTTATTTATTTATTTATTTATTTATTTATTTATTTTTTGTCTTTTCCAGACAGGGTCTCCCTGCAGTCCCAGCTGTCCTGGAACTCTCTCTGTAGACCAGGCTGGCCTTGAACTCACAAAGATCCGCCTGCCTCTGCCTCCCAAGTGCTGGGATTAAAGGCGTGTGCCACCACGCCCGGCTCAGAGTTTCATTATAAAATGAACTGTGAAATAGTATATGAGAGTGTAGAAAGGTAGAAAATGAGATGGCGAACACTGTGGGATAAAGATGGAAGGACAAGGAAGAAGGAGGTTTTGCCAGGAGTCTCCTTCAAGTGGAAGAACAGGAAGGAAGGACCATCACATGAGGACAGGAATAAAAGAATGAAGTTTGTTGATGTCATTAGACCTCTAAGTGTCTACAGCACTTGGAAGGAAGTGAGGGGGAGCCTTGGGAGGGAGATAAGGCCATCGAGGAGCCCTAACTTTGGGTTCCCTCCCTTGAACTTCTCCTGGGGGGAAAGATTACAGTGAACCCATTTGGAAATATCCCTTCAGACTTTCGCTTGTCTCTAAAGAGATCCTGCCTCGCCAGTCATAGGCTGTGATGTTTCATTTTTGTCTCTAAGAAAACAGACCAAGGCTGGGCATGGTGGCGCACGCCTTTAATCCCAGCACTTGGGAGGCAGAGGCAGGCGGATCTTTGTGAGTTCAAGGCCAGCCTGGTCTACAGAAGGAGTTTCAGGACAGCTGGGGCTACAGGGAGACCCTGTCTGGAGAGATGGCCTAGCGGTTAAGAGCGCCGACTGCTCTTGCAGAGGACCTGGGTTCGATCCCCAGCACCCACATGGCGGCCGAGAATCGTCTGAAACTCCAATTCCAGAACTCCAGTTCCAGGGGAATCCGACACCCTCTTCTGACCTCCGCGGCATTGCACGACACGGGTGCACAAACTTGTATGCAGACAGTACTTTCATACACATAAGGAAATAAATAAAAAATAAATAAATAAATAAAATCAGACCAAAAAGAAGACAGGCAAACAACTATGAAAACCTAGACACCCCTAACTAGAAAACATTGTTATTGCTGTAGTTAAGACCACTGCCTTGCTGAGTACTGGCACTACTGTGCAAGTCTTTCTGATGCATAGGTTTTCTCTTGGCTTAGAATAAGCTTTCCAGGGAGCACTCCTTGTTCTTGAGATCTCCTCCTCCCCCAAATGGAGTATTTATTTATTCCTCCTCAGTGCTGCCTTAAAGCCCTCTGCTACGGCTACCTCATCACATATTTAATTTCAGGGCCAAATCCTGTTTTTAAATGTCATTATATATCCAAATTAATTGGGTAGTTATCACTTCTGGTACCCAAGTCTTATCTGCTAGATTCTGTTTCCCTTTAACTGAAATAGCTGATTGAGCATAGAAACCTGTTAGTAGGTTAGTATTTAGTTAGAAAGTAGAAACCATTGAATGCCCCAGGCAAATGAGTAAACACTGTATAGAACATCACACCATTGATACAAACAATAGATTTGATGAATCTTAAGGGCACCATGCTGAGTGAGGGAAAATACTGGTCTCAAATTTACTGGGCATATCCATTTATATAATGTTCTTGAAATGACAGTAGATCAGTGTTTGCCAGAGGTTAGACATGCTTGGGAGGGGGAAGCTATCAAGGGATGGTGGGAAGCAGACTTGTGGTGATAAAATAGTTCTTTATCTTGATTATGGGGTTGGATAGATGAGTCTCCACACGTGATGAGATAACAGAACTGTATCCACATCTTGGAATGATGTCAGGTTCCCAGTTTTGATATCATATCATAATTATGTGTCTGTAACTTTTGGAAGGAAGTACGTGCAGAATACATTGGATCTCTCTGCTCTTTGCGCAGACTCTTGATATCTTGTGGAGACTTCTCTCCTTCCTTCAGCTAAGTCTTGGGTCTTGCCAGCTTCTCTGGACAATCTAGGGAATCATTTAGCCCCTTCCCACATAATTAAAAAAAAAAGACAAAATTAAAGTAGTGGAGCCTTTTATAATACTTAGATAGATTTTATAAATAACAGTTGGTTCTGCTGAAGAAGAATCCAAAGCCTTGTTCTTTTGCCTTTACCCTCCCTCCCAATCCTCTTTTTTTTTTTATTAATTTTATTTATTTCTGTATGTGTATGAATGTACTGTCTGCATGCAAGTCTGTGCACCCGTGTCGTGCAATGCCGCGGAGGTCAGAAGAGGGTGTCGGATTCCCCTGGAACTGGAGTTCTCCTGGAATTGACAGTCGTCTTTTATACCCTCAGCATGATGCCTCCACAAAATCTTACAGATTGATGGGTATTCTGGACTCAGGACCCCTCTGATACACCACTCTAGGACTTGTTGACTCTGAGGACTTCACTTGCTGCTGTTGCTCTTGGCCTTTGTGGCAGCGGGTTGTTGCTGTCTCCTATGTTTTGTATCTGTGGGACCTTGTGCACCACTGGCTCAGGGCTGCACGATGCAGTATGGCTGAGTGCTCCTTGGAGAAAGTTTTATATCCTGTGCGTGTTATATTTCTACCTGCCAGTGGCTGAGACGAAGCAGCAGTCCTTTGGGTGCACAGTTCCATCGCTGAGGAAGAGATAAAGCTTTTTTCCCTTTCCAATAGCACTCAGGCTTAAATACCAAAGCCTTACATTTTGCAGAACAAGTGCCAAAGAAGTCATCAGACGCAACTGCAAAGATAATAGCACCTAGTGATCATACCTGAAGAATTGCTCTCCTACAAAGATTGAGAATGGTTAAGGGCTGAAGTCTTCTAAAACATATTTGATTTGCTTAAACTGTATAAAATCACATATAAATGCTTAAGTTCCAAGACAACCAGTAACCAACTCAGGAAAACCTCACAAAATAAAAAGATCGGCTTGGGTTAGTGAAGCCTACGAAATGTAGTTTTTCTGACAGCCTGGGAAACAAGTGCATGGTTTCAGACAGGGAGACAGCAGCTAGCAGAGTAGTCTACGTAGAGGATGGATACTCTGCCTCAGAGACAGGAGGAGGCCTGGGAGAGCTCAGCTCCCTCCTCTAGGCCAGGCACCAGCAAGAATTTTTTGTTCTATTATTGTATTTACTCCTTATCACAGTTCTGTGTGGTAGCTTTCAAGGTCTTCATTATACAGATGAAAAAATGGAATTCAAAAGATGTTAGATAAGTTCATCATGATCACAAACTTCATGAAGGTCTTTTAATTTAGGTTTGCACTCCCATGAAATATTCTGGTCGTGTTGACTTGCTATGATGACACACGATTTTACAGGAGAAGCTTCGAGTCTGATAGGAAAGACGCTTGGAAACAGCTCGTCCTTGCATGCGTGGGAAGAACCGGGGTAGAGATGACTCTATCAGTCAGTGTAAGGTTGCAGGTCAAGGCTGGAGGCCCGCCTCTCTCAAAGCTGCTGCTGGAGTTGGTACGAATGGAGCTCAGCTTGGGATGTGCTCAGTTTTTCTCAGTTAAAGACCAACCTTCCTTTTGGGAAAAACAGATTCAACCATTATTTAGGGAGGAGGAATCACTGACAGTAAAATTTTCACATATGAAAGAATCAACCTTTCTTTTTTAAAAAATGACATTAGCCGGGCATGGTGTCGCGCACGCCTTTAATCCCAGCACTTGGGAGGTAGAGGTAGGTAGATCTCTGTGAGTTCAAGGCCAGCCTGGTCTACAGAGCGAGCTCCAGGACAGCTGGTACTAAAAGGGAGACCCTGCCTCAAAAATACAAAAAAAAAAAAA